>VWPU01016954.1:0-299978 GCA_013398955.1 Callaeas wilsoni | reverse complement strand
GGGGCGGGGGCCGGGCTGGGCGGCGGGGCGCTGCCGGGGGGGCTCAGCCCCCTCAGCCACTCGCCGCCCATGGGCACCCCGCTCTCCATGCACGGCCCCGGCAGCTACGCCGGGCACCCGGCCGGAGGGCTGGTCTGCGCTGCCCAGCTGCCCTTCCTGCCCAGCCCCGCCGTCCTCTCGCCCTTCGTCCTGGGCTCCCAGACTTACGGCGCTCCGGCTTTCTACACCCCGCACCTATAAGCCCGACGCTCCTTCCTCCTTCTCTTCCTCACTCCCGGCTCCTTCTCGCTGTGCCCGCCGCCCCTCCGAGGACCACCAGGCCGGGCCCTGGGGGGCCGCTCGCCGCACGACCCCCCCCACATCCCGCACCCGAGAGGTGAAACCAAGAACCGACCGGCAGCGACACCGGGGGAAAGGGGCAGCCCCGTGTTCCTGCCGCCCCCCGGCCGCGACCCACCCCGGGGGCATGAAAGGAGCGGCCGGAGGCTCCTGGGGCCCCGCGGGAGGCTCCCCCGCCCTCGGGCCTTTCTATGACCCTTTTTGTACGCGATGTGTCCGGACTGCGCTGCTGAGGGAAGGAGGAGGAGAAACCTCCCTTCTCCTTGTACATACAAGTAGATGTAAATCATCGTTACCTGTATTTTTATTTTCACCGTCCCTCGTTGCTATGTGGGTTTGATTAATTTAATAACTATTATTATTAATATTATTTGCCTTTGTTTTTATTCTGGTGGTCTGGCCACTCTCAAAAGACTTTAAAAGAAAAAGAAAAAGATTATGTACCCATTTGACTCTCAGGGTAAAACGGAGAACTATCGGTCCTGACCCTCGACACTGCAGAGGCAAAGACGCGTCGCTCCCTCCCGTGAGCTCACGGTGACGAGGGATATTTTTTACAAACGTCACTGTCCATCGACCCCCGAGCGGGGCCGGGGTCCCGCCCGGGAAGGGGCGGCGGGGGTGGCTCCTGGGGCGCAGGGCTGTTTTTTTACGTTAATCATTTCTGTATATTTCTGGTTGTTACAAAAAAAAAAGTTTTAACTTTATAATTAATGTATAAGACGAGGGAGTAATGAGCAAGAGGTGATAAAGAGAGCACTTTGTTTGCTAAACACTTTAAATCAATCAATAAACTCTAAAGAAACGGCGCTTTCCGTGGTGGCGAGTCCCTGGTTTTCGGGTGAATCTTTGTAAGACAAGTTTCCTCTGGAAAACGCCTGCCTCATGAGACGCTCGGAGGGATGTCTTGCATCATCCTTTTCGTTTACTCTGAGAGCGTATTTCTTATACGCAAATAAACGTTATTCTTCTTGTACGAGGGAGGGTATTTCCCTTCTTAGTTTCCTTGTTTGAATTTTCTTAATTGGCTTTGCCGATTTGTGCAATATTAAGAACAAAACAAATATTATATATAGAGGGAATCCGATATCTCTGCCATGTTTCCGCTGACGGGGAGTCCGATATTTTGGTTTATGTAAATTTAATAAATTGGCTCGTTCACTCAGATTCCACAACTTTAAAAATAAAATAATCTTTTCATCGCCGTTCCGCTGATTACTTTTAAACTCGCATCAAAGTTGGTCTTTTATAATTTTTTTTTTTTTTACTTTCAAAGAAAAAGTCTATAACGGCCGTTAGCACCCCGAGGTGGCTCCGCTGGCCCAGCAGCTCCCAGCCCGCTGGCACAGGGACGCTGTTACCCCGCTTCCTCACTCCCTGCTTGACCTCAAAACTCACACCGAGGCAGAGCTTTCATTTTCCACTAATTTTTGGTGGTTTTGGGTTCGTTTGGGGTTTTTTCTTTTTTTTTTTTTTTTTCCCTCGGGGACAATTCTAAGAAACCGGTGTTTTCCGGAGCGATTTTTGGGTAGCAGAGCATCCCTTTCCTCTCGGGACCGGCTGCGGCTCCCGCCTCCGCATCGCTGCCCGGGCGGGTGCCGTGGTGCCCGGGCTTCGCTCCCCGCTCAGCTCCTTTCCCCTGCTCCCTCCCGGTCCCCCCAGCCTGGCTCCGATCAGGGATTGTGCATGGCCGGGCGCTCCACAGCCGCATCCCGCTCCGGCACACCCGCTCTAGAAAGGAATCAAATGTTTCAGCCCTCCCGTGGAAATAAAAGCTGCCGCGACCGCTGGTATTAGAGGCAAGGGGGGAGCGGAGGCGGCTCCACGCTGCAGACCCGCAGGGTCTGTGGTTCGCACTGCGCGGTGGCTGCGGGGTCCGGCAGCCTGCGGGAGCCGTGGGGAGGACGCGGGATGCTCCAGGTAATGCGGGGTGCTCCGGGTTCTCACTCCCCCGTGTGCAGAAGCATACAAGCACCAGAAGTCTCTGACCAGACTCATTTACATTTGTGAAAACAGGAACTTTTACGATGAAAGGTGTTCTGAAGTAAATTTTCAGGGAAAACATGACAAGTAGTAATGCTTGGAGTACTGCTCTGCACAGTTTTTACTGGTAGGAGAAAACCGGATAAACTGGGAAGCAGACACTCAGGAGATTCTCTCACACTGTGCCATTGTGCACCAGGTTCGAGTAAGTGCCACTAACAGCCAAACTGTTAGCTCAGGTGAGGCATAACACAGATGAATAAAGAGATAATTCAACCCCTGGCTGCACTCCGGGGGCTCCAAGCAGTTCCCTCACAGTGGGAAATAATTTGGCTCCAACAGGAGCTGCCCAGAGCTTCAGAGTACATGATTCCCTTACTCCAGGCCGGTTAGCATCCTGCCAGTGAAACCTGTTCATGTGAGCATTATTACTCACAGCTGCTGGATGAAAGAGTCAGTTAGCCTGAGATTCCCAGTCATTAAATGCGATTTAACAAGGCTTCTCACATTTTATGGCAGTGCTGAAAACAGAGCCGCAGGTATCTTTCTCAGCATAGTTTAGGAAGTTATTGATAACCCTTGCTCCAATGCCTCATCCAGAGGTCTGAGCTCATAAAACTCATGAGCAAAACTGCAGAGCCTCAGCTTTAGTGCGTGTCTTCCCTAGCAGGCAGCACCTGCAGTGGTGTAGGGAATGTTTTACACTCTGCTCACAGGTACTGCCTGCATCCAGAGGGCATTTGGAGCACAAACACCAAAAAGCCAACTCAAATAATGCTCCCTGGACCAAAACCCTGCATTTGGCTCCTGATGTTGGATCAGAGTGTGTGGGTGTAGACTTGACAGTGAGAAGTGTGATGGTATTGACACATCTCAGGTGTGAATGCTCAGCCTCTGGTGTGCTAAAGCAAAATGCTCTCACCTGCCTGAATCTCCCAACTCCATCATCACCCGTGTTCCTGCCCGCTGACACTCTGGCTCTGCAGGAGAGTCAGACAGGGCTTGATGCAGCATTTGAGGTTGTTCCATTGGGTAGGTCACGGGAAGCCCCCAAAGCTCCCACAGCGACCTCCCAGCAAGGCCCAAAAGCCAATTCCCATGTGTCTGATGTCCCTGCTGCCCTGCACACCACAGCCGGTGCTCCTGCACAGAGTTCTTGGAACTCGTTTCCCCTGAGTCACCCACGAGCCCTGAGCAGTGCAAGTAGAACATACTCACTGAGGGGATGATGGTCATGACACAAGGAGCAGGGGTTTGCTCTGGTTCATTCTGTCAGTCAAATTATTTTTTAAATACTTTATTATTCATTCACAAAATTTGGGGGATTCAGAAGACAGAACACATCCGAGGGGACTTTGAACAAAGCATTTGCCAGAGGACAAAGTCTCAGCTCTGACAGACTGAGCAGCACTTTCAGAGCCTGATTCAATGTGTTCAAGTGACGTCTTTGGCATGTACCAGAGATGACCTGGGGCATCAGCATATTTTTGGACTAATTCCCATGAAATCAATGTTAAATCCAAGGGTACCAACTTGCATTAGTAAGAAAAGATTCAGATATTAATTGCATCTTACTATTGTTCACTATATGAATGAAGTTTTAAAAAGGGAATTGCATCTATTTTACTTCAAATATTTCAGCTTATACTGAACAAGTTTCAGTTGTTCAGTAAAATGTCTTATAATCAAAACAACAGAAAAAAACACATAAATAAAAACAGATCTGTTCCAAAGAATTGAGAGAGAACTGAAAATATTTTGAAATATTTCATGCCATTGATTACACTCAGCAGTCAATGATGTTTCACAAAGTCATTGCAAACCAGTTCTGTACTGCAAAAATTCCTTGTGCTGTTTCCACTTGAGCAGGGTGCAGTGAGTTACTTTTTTTAATTCTTAGAGGGTTTTGACATGTATTTCAGACCACCTGTTTCGGACTGAATTCACAGTCATGTTACATGTTTCTAGTTTTACAAAAGTGAAATGTTAAAAATAAAGCTTTGTCTGTATAAACTTAAATCAATTTCCCAAAAATACACCATGACATCTGCTTGTAGTCTGCTATATTAACAAATATTCATTAATTCCTGTATTACATGATAAGATAATTCTGCTCAAACACAGGTGAATTTAAATACTCAAAGGAAAATTATTTTACAATGTCTGGGCACTTCTGGTCTTCAGGTTCCGTCTCAAAGATAAACAAGTAAATATGGTTGTTGTAGAGCCTTTCTTAAGAGCAAATAAAAGAAAGGGTTTTTTTCTGATATTGGAAGATTTTCCAGGCTCTGGGAGGTAAATCAAGGCAGAGAACAGAGGGACACTGGGGATGAAGGGGACAGGAAAGTAAACAAAGGAGATCCTAATCAGTTTGTCTCCCAAAGTGGGCTTACATAAATGGTTTACATAACCCACATTCTCCTCTGTCTGGTGGGGTTTTTTACTTCTTTCCCTCTTGCTCACACACTCTTGTTCTGTGCCACATGCGCATGTTAAACAGATATCTCAGGTGGACAGAATGGGGGCTGTCACAGTGAAAATAACCCTGACAGAGCTCTTTCTCCTTTCCTGATGCTGTCTGGCAGAGACGTGAATTCATCATACAGAATAAGCTTTAAAACAGGTTATCACAGCCTTGGAAAGCTACAGCTGCTATGTGCCCATTCAGGAGAAATCTTGTTGATGCTGGAAATCCTGTGGATGCACCCTGTATCAACAGAGAAGCAGCCAGAACACAGGGCACTGCCAGAACACAAAGGTCTGGACATGCAGGGTCAGGCAATATCTGTATATGATTTACTAATTTATTCTTATGATATGACACATGTTCAGGTAGCTAAAACTAGCCAGGTCCACCCAAAGGGATAGATTTTATTTTAGAATACATCTTCTAGATTTTCTTCTCTGCAATGACACAAACCAGAAACATTCTACAGTGACAGTGAAGGAGAGATGACACCACAGCAAAGAACTGAAATATTGTCACAGAAACACTTAGGTGGGGTGATGGTTTACACAGTAAATATTCACCCCCTTGCTGCTTTTTCAAGAGCAGCAAAATAATTCTACTAAACTTAGTAAAAATAAATTAATTATTGCTCTTTTCCTTTCTTTGTATTTTTTTTTTTCTCTGTAACCACACACATACATTACAAGAACTTACCCTGCTCATGCAGGGACTCTTTCCCACCTTTTCACTGTAACACAGGTAGAATGACAAGTTTATTTCCTCTTCCTTGGTCCCCAGAGTCTGCAGGAGGGGAGGAGAAGTGCAAGAAGAGAGCATTTGAATGAGCTGCTAGTTGGGCTCCTCCAACTCCTCGTGTTGACCGAGAGTTCATAGCACCAAGCTGCACTCTCTGTGACCTGCTAAATGTTTTGAGAGTTGTGATTAAGGATGCTCTTTGGGACTTCAAGCACCAGCACTATGCCTTGTAGGGGTGATTTGGAGTGAAATACGGTGTTTGCCTTGAGCACGCTCTGCAGCACACCTGATCACACTCACCTCTGCTGCTTCTGCTTCAGCGCTGGGGAAAATAAACACTCGTGCACATGTGGAAGCAGCATTTGATTTCTGCCCTAGTGAAACTGCGTGGCAGACTCCCCTTGTGGTGCTGTTAGCCTTCAGCTGCCAAAAATACTATTACAAAAACTCAAAGATATCCAAAAGCAATTTCCAAACAAGCAGGATCATATATTATATTTCCATATACCTTTTACAGTGCATGAGGATAAGAGTGGCTCCATAATGGCATTATAAATACAGCAAATTAATGGTGGATGCAATGCCAACACCTTGTCATTATGCAAATTGGAATGTCGGCAGAAATGGTTATTCAACAACCCCTTTCAAAGCAACCAGAAGCCTAATGCTGCTCGTTACATCTAAACTAATTAGCACCACGTTTTAAAAATTTTAATAAGATTTTCCTTAACCCCTCAACAGAGGGGATTCCTGATGATAATGGAAAAACATGCGAGCACTTGGCACAGGAGAGCTGGGGTTTTGCTCAGGGCACTGACAGGCAGAAAAGCAAGGGGAAGTCTACCCAGAAAGTCAAATGACAATATTTAAGTCACAGACATTTAGAGATGGAGAAACAGACTGCGCTGACATAAGCCTAGCTCAGTTTGCCCAGGCTCTGGTGCAGCCTGTCACTGGCATAAACACCTGTGCCCTCCTCCCAGCGTGGCAGAATCTGCTTCCCCACCACTCCCCTGAGCTGGCACGGCATTTAGGCTCTGTATTCCCCAGACCCAGCTGATAAGAAAGGCTCAGCCATCACATGAATACCTTTTCTTTCACCACTCAAACAGCTTTGAAGAAGAGGAGGGAAAGCATCAACTCAGAAACGTGACTAATTAAAGGATCTTTCTCCTTGCTTTCTTTCAGGAGCAGCATCCAACTCCCACACCTGGAAGAACAACAGCTTTTACCCACGGGTCACAATTTGTCCAGCTGCCAGGCAGCCCCAGCTCTCATCCACATGTACTTTCCAGGGGATGTGCTAAGTTTTGGGATCCTTAGCATCTCTCTCAGATGAAGGGGTGGGGAGGTGCTGCTGGATGGGGAGGGTCTGATCCAGGCTGCTGCTTTGAGGTTTTTCCCACCCTCTTTCTTAATTCCTTCAATTTCTGTAGAGGATTTTGTAATAGGGCCATTACCACATCCACTAAGAGGGATGCTCCTAGGGCTCTGAATGTACCAGCAGGATCTAATTTCTCATTATCCTCTCACCACCTTTGTCTGTAACCCTCCTGGTGTCCCCATCCCACACTCCGGCAGGTGCCCAAGCTCTGCCCTGATGCTGCAGCACCTTGGCTCAGGCTGCCATGAAAACAGCTAAGCTGGGAGAGATCTACCAGGAGCCTTCTCCCTGAATGCTCCAACTGGTTATAGCGGAGCTGCATTTCAGTGGGGTCTCTTGCCTGAGCTGTGGTCTTGGTGCTGTGCTTGGCTTTGCAGCTGACTCTCACCCTGCCCTCTCCGTGCTGACTTGGCTCTAGAGCTGCCTTTTATCCTGGTGGACCTTCAGGTAACTGGTGGCTGACTCTGTTCCTGTTACCAAAGCTGGTTTCTTTTGTTTGGGGGTGTGTGATGGTGCCCTTGTCAGGAAGGACATTGCCTCCGATTTTCACCTTCAGCTCCTTTCACCGTCCTCTCCCTGATACTTTGAGTCTCTCCTCTGTTTTTTCTTTCTCACCTGGCTATGGAATAACGTCCCTCTGCACTCCCAGCACTGTTGAGTTTTCCCTGGGCACTGCTTGGGGCAGAACTTGCATGTTTGCAGGTGCAAATTCAAGTGTTATTTTCACTCAGGAACAGAATGCTCTTACCTATTTTAGGTATATTTAAATGTAGCTGTCCCAGAGCATCCTAAAACAGACATATGGAGAAATTGCTCTGCAGAATTTACCAGAATAACACCCTTCTCTCAGGCTTTAGTGCCCACAGAGTCCTGAGGGCTGATCTAGCTGGTGACAATATCTATGAAGAAGCTCTCTCCTCAATCTATGAAGTTCAGTGGTGTTTTTCCTGGCAGGTGTCTAGGGAATAAAGATTCAGATCTAGCCCATCCTTGCCCCTGGGGACTGTAATCTGCAGAGATCTCTTTTACTCTCTGTCTGGTTTCCTACATGATGTAATTTTAGCTCCACAGTGGCTCAGTTCCAGTTCCCACAGGGAAACAGGTGATGGGAGCTGTCTCCTACCAGCTCTCCCGCATTTAAGTTGCCGGTGGCTTGGGCTGTCCCCTGAGCCAGGACATGGGACTGTCACCTCTTCTGTAGAGGATGGACCTGAACTCCACCTCCCGAACGTGAGCTCCAGCGGAAGAGCCGTTAAGTGCATCATGATTGCCACTGCCCATTTAAAAACAGTCACTTTGCTAAAGGTGTGAGTTCGGGAGGGTGTGAGGCATTCCAAGAGGCGTGCCTTTAAATGGCCGATTCTCATCACTCAGGTACTGCTGTAACATCCAGATGTCCTTACCTTTCTGTGCATGACCTACAGGTACATTTACACCAGCTCCAATTAAGAGCAGTAATGTGTCTAACAGCACTGGATAAGCCCCGCACGCAGCTGCACCAGAGCCCGGCATTTGCGGAGTGTGGGAGACCACCAGATGGCCATCTGCCTCTGCTGTGTACTGACACACCTGAACGGGCTTTGTGCTGCTGGGCTCCTGAGATTCAACACCTCTTCCTTCTGGCTGGAGGCTCCTCTTAACTAGTAACACCCTTATCATCCTTTTCCACAGCCACTTGCAATGGAACAGGTTTACTCTTTGTTTTTCTCAAAACAAACTTGGTTTCTTCATTCTTTTTTCAGTAATGTCCACTTGGATTAACTGAAGCCTTTCCTCAATGTGCAAACTGTTCTACGTGGCACAGACTACTGTCCATGCAGAACTGCTTACAAATCCCATTTGTATGTTTTGATCACAAAAAAAAACCAAAAAAAACCCCAACAACAAATATTTTAACAATGATTTCTAGGAACTTTTTAGTGCTACAGTTTTCTAATAGAAACTTTCAGCCATACCCAGGTGGATAAAGCCAAGCCTCAAGTTAAGTTTAGAGAAAATGAAGTCACAAGGCATCGTGGAAAAGATGAGTGCGGGCCCATGGCCCTGCCCCAGAAACCTCAGAGGGGAGGTGCTGAAGGATGGCTTTTATTCAGAAGCCCTGCTCACAAGCTCCATACCAAGCTCATTTATGTCACTAAATGCTTTGTATTCCAGTGCCAGACCATACATGCTGCAGTCTTTTTTCCTTCCAGGCTTTTACTGCCCAGGTGCACCCATGTGCTCAGGTAAGAATAACCATGGAGAAGTCTTTGCTTACAGTTCTTGTTTTTCCCACTGGAACAACTGTAGTTAAAAAAGGATGATTTAGATGAACCAGCACAGCTCACTTGAGCTCAGCTTCCCTTCAGACACACAATATTCAACCTGTACTACATCTATTCACCTTAACAACACTCTAAGGGCCAAATCACCCCAAGGTGTTCGGGTACCTGGAAGTCATACACAGCATCCCCAGTAAGCAGAAGTACAATTGCAAAGGTGTTGGAGCGAGTTACAAAGACAAAACCACGTGCAAGAGATTATGTAAATGATACTTGTATTTTTATTTTTTTTTCCCAGAAGCTCTGAGGACAAGAATAGAAAAGTTCCAGTAGAAATGTCACAGGGACAGTTGGAGCAACATTTGAACTGGTGAGCCCAGGGACCTCAAATTTGTAAACTGATACACAAAAGGTGTGATGTATCTAAAAGGTAGATTGATCTATTTTGAATTTTTGAACTTAAAAGGAGCTCTATTTAGTGAAGATATACTGGATCTTTGGAGAGAGATGCTTTTTAAAAATTTCTTTCTCCAGCACAGCTACAGATAAACTCAGGAAAAGGAGAAAGCTCCCCCAAATACTCTGAATTATGTCTGACCAGGTCTAATGAGAATGCTTAAGTGGCAACATTCAAGACCTGTTGCATGTATGTGTGCTGAGTGGCTCTTGTAGAGAAATAATTGGATAAAAAGAGGCAATAATTAACATGGGTTAAGGGAAGGGTTTGTCCAACACTGGACCAGGGGAACATAATGGCAGTGCTACAGGGGATGTGCAATCTACGCATTCTCCTATGAAGGGTCAATGGTTTGTCTTGCCTCAAGGCAGAAAAATGAAAAAAAAAACCAGTAGAAGAGCTTTAAAAAACGTCATCACTGGCCATCAACCTGGCCCAAAGTCCATGTACCTCCGTCTGAGTTGGCCATCTCTGAGTCACTTGCCAGAGAAAAGGAACCTCAACTGTGAAAATTCTCTTTCTGCAGGAAAGAGGTCCTCCAGGAAGACACTTTTTAAAAAGCATGCATGCTTTTAATAAAGGAAGGGGGAAAGTACATAGATTATGTGATAGGATCAGGTTTAACTGCCAGATGGGAAGCTTTAGCTGATAATTCTAGAACTGCTGTGACCGAGCAGCATCAATAGATTCACAGCATGGTTTGGGTTAGCAGGGACCTTGAAGACCATCCAGCTCCAGCCCCCCTACCAGGGGCAGGGACACCTTCCACTAGACCAAGTTGCTCATAGTGGAGCGTTACTGACTAACCATTCTTTTTTTTTTCCCCCCTCAGATTCCTACTATTTCTATTCCCAATCTTGGTCTTTGGGCTCTCTATTAAAGGCCCACAATGGGAACTCCATGGGGTAAAGTGCACCTACTGTTTGCTGGGGACTTTCTAGTGCTGACATTTCATGTCCCCAGCAAAGAAGGGCTAAGTGTCACTGCACAGTATCAATTCTTTTTTCTGGTTACAGAGAGAAGAGAAAACATGTTTTATAAATGAACACCTTCCTTGTACAGGCTCACGAATCTCTGGAATAGTGGCACAATGACCTTTGTGGCTCTTTCAAAGTTAATCACCAAGTGTCAGTTAAGTCTGGACTGTTTGGGGATCCCGGAATCCAGTGATCACTGTCAGATTCTAATGTGTGAGGTGGTGCAGTTGTTGGGTTTGTGTGCTTCCTTTCTTTTTTGTGTTTGTGACTTTGTCCTTAGTAAGAAGTCAAAACAGTTTAGCAGTTCATTCAACTGACTTGGTGATGAACTTGGTTTGTCCTTACCCACATTTTCACCTGAAATCTTCACTGCCACATTAGCAAGACTGAGAGTAGAAGTGGCTTTACTTTCCAGTGCAGTCAGTAGATATTACATGAAATTCTGGCTCTTTATTGTTTTATTTTCAGTATTTCAGAAGTATATAAACCTGTGTTGAAAAACAAATTGTCTTACAAATTACAGAGCTCTTGCAAGATAAATTATCAAAAGTCAGCATTAACTGCCTTCTATGCAGTACTTCTGCAAGTCAGAAAGTATTTGGCAGAACTGTAAATTACCTTTTGTCTGAGGTGGTCAGGAGCTACACTGAGTGGTTAAAATTTTCCCAATTTTTAATTCTTAGAGTCTCCTTACACATTATTACACACCTTCAACAGGTGATCAACAGGTGAGTAACTAAGCCTGTGCTATAGAGAATCCATTTGAATTTGTAATGAGCATTTTATTGGAGACTTTTGCAGGTCATTTTGAAATTGATTTTGAAACACCATTCTCCTGATTCTCTGGATTTTCTTTGCCTATAAAGCTGTATGAAATGTTGCAAGAGCACAGCTGCTCATTGTTTCATTCACTCTCCTTAAGCTTGACTATAGCCAGCAAACAAGTCTGGGAGATTTGTTTAAGTACCCAGCCAAGAACTACAACCGACACTGGATCCAACTGCACATTAGCTCTCTGGAGTTAGAGGAGCCCAGATGCTTGTGTCTGTATCTGAGCCCTCAGACACACTCTGGGGCTTTAGCCTGATGTGATTTTATCCGATCCAAGCCAGGCAGTTCACTACTGCCACTAGTTCAGTGTGCCACTTGAATGATCTTTTTAAGCTCTTATTTTCACTTCATATTGGAGCTTTTTTGACAGCAGTTAAACTGGAGCACATTCTGTGTACATCTACAGACTTTCACAATGTGCTTTCCAGGAGTAGTTCTGAAAGGTACTGGGATACCATCTTGGGAAGACAAGAAGCAGGCCAGGATGATCTTTGCCATTTCAGCTATGCCACAGCTACCAAGATTGACTTAACTCCTGGAATTCAGTTTGCAGAAATCAAACTCTACTCCATTTATCGTCTGAAGGCACCAGTTGATTTGGAATTTTTACTCTGTACCAAGATGTTTGTAGAGGTACTTCAGGAGCTGCTGTGCTGCTTGATGTGGCTCACTGTGTGCAGCAGAAGGCTGACAAAATGCTCTGTGCACTGCCATCCCCGGCAGCAAATTGTTTTTAAGGTATCTTTTTTTCTGAAGACATGGAAGTGGAAAATTAAACACACGTGTTACAAAAGGAGGTATAAATTACATGAGTCCCTTAGGAAGGAAAAGAACCAAGCCCCAAAACCTGAACAGTCTACCCCAATTATGTACAAGTCATAAAACATCTCTATTTCATGTATATTTCAAATATTTATCAACTTTTTAAATGCATTCCATTCCACACCCACATCTTCTCCAAAATTAATATTCATTATCAAATAAGTTAAACTTGGAGACAACTTTAAAATTACACCTGTAAAAAAGTGCCTAGCAAAGTATTGTAGTGTAAATACAAATATCTTTGACTAAGGGTTTTGCAGTTGCACTCTTGTGATAAAAGAAGGGCAGAGGTGCTTAACAATTTAATTCAGTGCATAGTTAAACTGGTTGGCAAACTTCTCGTGCTTCCTTTGGTCCGCGCGGTTCATGGCTTTCACAACCCGTTTCATGGCACCTCTGAAAGAGAAACAAAGCGGTAATAACAGTTATGTTGAGTCTACTCAGTCTCAGAGAAGGTTTATGAATGTTGGGGAATTTGATTAATCACTACCAGGCTTCTGAGCATGGCATTGATGAGGCTGAACAAATTTGTCTTGTTAACTAAATTAGCTGCAGCAATATAAATAGTTTAATTCAGCAATGATTTTATTAACAGGAGTAAACAAATTCGAGTCTTTCAGTTTAATGGCTGTGTATTCCATCCTCCCAGCATTATTTCTTAGAGCCACACAGAGCAAGTTTGATTTTCAAAAGCACCTAAGTGCTCTCAGGGAAAAAGCAACTAAAAGTATCTATAAAGATCTTAAAAAATTAATACTCAGAAACCCTTCTGAAATCTAACTCTCGATCCAGAATGTTTTTGTGACAATAGGGTTAGCTATTCACTTCATGTGAACTCATTTACCAACTTCCACAGGTTACTAAAACCCTGTTTCATCAGATGTGGGCTGAGTTACTCTTTCACTCACACCAGCAGCATCCCCATTCCAGAGCAGCAGCTTTTAATCCACAAGAACAACTCCAGTTTAGGAAGACACCAGGGATTACTGTCTATCTCAGTACAGGCTTCTGCTGCAGAAGTGATTGGAGTTTAGCACAGGCAGGACAGAATGTCCAACATCTCATTCATACCTAAAGTGGAACTGGGATCTCTGCTGCCTGGGGATGGGCAAGCACTTGAGCCCTCTGCATCTCCTGCTGTGCTGGAAGAAGGCTCTGGAATGTTCTTCAGATTCAGAAAGGAAGTGAGGGAATGAACTTCAGAGCTGTTAAGCTTTTTGGTGCTCCCCAAATCCAGTGAAGGCCTGTCTGTCTCCCTGTTGCTGCTCTCTTGGCTGCCATTGCTTCCTCCCAGTAAAGATGTGCCCAGAGATTTCTTTTGGGAGGGACTGCAATGTTTCTGAGCTGGGTAAGTGAAGACACTTGCACTTTTTTCCCCTCCACAAGCTTTTGAGTGAAGATCAAACAGCTGAGATTTTGAGGGTGAGGAATAGGACGCCTAGACAGCATGAACAGGAGTAGCAGATTGTCATAAAAGGCAGAGAGAGAGCAGGCCCCTGTATCCTCCAGCTGGTAAGGCAGAGGAATGGGTTTGCAAATCCAGAGGGGTAAGAAGCAGTCAGGAAAATGTTCTGTTATGAACATCTGCCCCCTCAGAAACTTAAAGCAGCTGTTGTGCAGAGCTGAGGGCACCTTGCCTCAGGAATTTTGTTCCTCACTGGATTCTAAAGTTCCCATTTTTACTGGTTACTTTAGATGCCCTGGCACACAAGCTCAGCTGAGGCTGATGTTTGCAGGTGTTCTCAGCTGCCACCCTGCCTATGAAGGGTGTTATCTCGTAACACATCTCCAGGTAAAGACCTGGCTGCTCTGCTGACATGGAAGGTAAAGCAGCTACAGGCTTGGTTTGAGGGACTGTGTCCCATTCAAAAACAGGGCATTGACTGATTTCTCCTTTGATTTCTACAAGTTTGGCAAGTTCCATCACACAAGTGGATGGTTTCAAGGCCAGTGTTGTTAATACTCTACATTGTCACAGTCTGCCTTTATCACTTCCAAGGATGTTGCAAAGCTGTGCAAGAAAATGAAGATGAGACATGCACCTGGGCAGTGCTTCCCAGCTTTTTCAGGATCAGCCCCTGCACACTATTCCAGCTCTGCTCCCAGGGTTATCTCCAAGAAACAAGCTGACTTCTGGTTTGGTAACTGTTCTCTGTAATGGCTTCATTTCCAAAGCCATTTGGAAACATTTGAAAACAGAGGTTTCTTCTTAATAACACTATAAATGGTGGGATTAAACATTTTCTCAGCAGCAACCGCAATGAAAACCAACATTCTGAAAAAACACCCTGGAAGAGGTACACTTTTAACAAAATTCTGCCAATAAAGTTACCAGAGTAAGGAAAATGCGGTCATGGTTTTGCACTTCAAATATTACCTAATTGGTAGGAGAAAAGTGAACCTTTAGCAGTGCAGAGTGGCCTTGACACTTTCATGTCATGTAGGTTTTACATTAGCACCAGTGGATTGTGCGATACTGTAAATGAAATGAGATCCCACTTTGATGATCTGTGTGCAATTTCACTTAGCTTTATTGGCAGACTAGAGCCTGGGTTTATCACCTATACATTTCAAGTAATTTGGGGTTGTTATAAGGAGCCAAGGTTATCATCTTGCTTAGTGCTGCAAAGCATGAAACCTATTAAAAACATGACAGGTTTGATTCCCTATGCCTGGCACTAACACACACTCAAAATCATTAGCACAAACCACAGTAAACCATGATACAAAATTCTAATCATTAGAACTGTATGTCTCTGACTTCTAACTAAGACCAGGTGACATGAGAATTTCACAGAAAACGTGCTATTTCCGTAACTAAAAGCAATATGGATTTGGCTTTGTTATTACAATCATTACTTCAGAGAAGGGAAAATTGAGTTTAAACAAATATTGTGTCCTGGATGCTGTTCAACTCATCCAGTATGTTTAGAGAATAACCCATCACTAATGATTTTACAATAATAATTTTTCTTTTTTGATTTGACAACTTTACTTTCCTTTGACTACTTCATTTTTGACATGTGAAACTCTTTAAGTAACGGCAGCTGCTTCCCATTTTTATAAAGACCAAGGCATGCTTAGGCAAATTTATGTTGTAGCCACATCTAAGTAAGAACAGGCATCGGAAATGGTGTTAATAGTGGACAGATGGAACTACTGTGTGTTCTACAGCCCATTCAGGAGTGGCTGGCACACTCCCACATCCACCTGAGATGCTGTGCCTGACTAACAAACGATCATCCAGAGAAGCCAATCTGGAAATTAAAGGGTTAAAGAAATTGAGAAAGGATGAAAAAAAGTCTTTCATAGGGAAATTTTGCAAATTAGTGGAGAATCACTCTCAAAGAAATAACCTTGGTCCTCAGTACCTGCTATTTTTTACCCTCCAGACATATGGAAGACATTCTTGCTTGCAGTTAGCCATGAAAGCTGTTTAGTAAGTGCATGTTAATGTAGAAACAGAAAGTACTGTAGAATCAAACAGAAACAGTAATTTAACAGGCTTTAAGAACGGAAGTATCTTACTTATTGAAGACTTTCTTCTCAAGCCGGGAGCGAGAAGTGTTAGCGTGTTGCTTCAGGTCCGTCAGATTTGGATATTTTTGCTTCTTCCCTTTCTTTTTTTGTCCTTTTCCATTACTTTTAGAAGAACCAAGATCCAGTCCTGTAGCAGCTTCAACTTCTCTCATGAATTCTGGATCTCGCCACTCTGTTTAAAAGACAAAACACGAACTTTGAAACTCCAGACCCAGGGAGGATTTGCAGTCTCCTAAGGAACAGGTTCCTGTCACCAATGGGCGAGGGCAGAGTCACTGTGATCTAAGTTGCACACACAAAGGAAGGGGAGGATAAAGCAGTTTCCCAAAATGATAGATCTTGCTGAAAAAGCCCTGCCAGTCTGGGGTTAGTGTGTATTAGTAGCTGCTATGGATAAAACTGTTCTGTTGGAAGACTGAAGTTTTTTCAGTAGCACAGTAGCAAAGTTTCATGTAGGAGAGGTGAATAAACACAGCGATTATTATTTAGAAATTGAAAATGCCAACAATGTAGCTGAGGAACTTATCTGCAGAAATTAATTTTGAATTAGCTTAAAAATAAACCTAAAAGAATGGAATATATAAACTTCTAAGCAGAGTAGGGGTGACAACATTGTGACTTCTTTTCATTAATAATATTTACTTTAAAACTTGAACTGGTGTCTGACATCTACGTAAAATTCTTGAGTAGGACAACATGACCCTGTTGCCAGAACACCCATTTTGCATCTGAAAAAGATACTATTTTCTAAGTATCCCACATTGCCTCAATTTAATTATCTAAATCAAGTTTCTTCTCTTGACAATGGCACAAGTTAATTTATCTAAACAGAACCTTGTTTTACATTTTACCAAAACCTTAATGCTTCAGAATCCAGCCATACACTGTAAGTGGATTCTGATCTTAGATGCCACCAGAGGAAAAAGCATGAACAATTTAGACTGTGGACTGTTTGAGGAAGCCATAGTCTTTCACCTTCAGTGTAGACTCTTGTGTATCAGAACAACGTAGCACAGTACAAAGCAAAAATGTGGCTGGAGGATGGACATCTGCCGAGGGGAAATTTAGAAAAATTTCATTGCATTGTAGAGACTTTGAGCATATGGGTTGGGAAAAAAATGTAGGAAGTATTACTTCAAAAAGAACATGGTCCAAACTCAGCAGAAATGCCAGAATTCTGTATTTTAACACCAGTAATTACCAGTCATTTGTCACAGTTTCCCTCATGTCAGTCAGCCTTTCTTGGCTGCAGAAATTGTAACACCAAATGTCTACTACTTTTACTTAACATCTTTGTAGATATAGAAAAATAAACAGTCCTAAAGGACTATACAACTTCATTTATACACCAAGATGGTCACTGAGTGTGACAAACACTGCTAACAACATATCAGGAAGGTCAGAGGCAATGTCCTCACTTAAGAACACAGTGTTAAGGAACACCAGAGCACTTTTCCAAGGAAAAGTTAGATCTAAACTACCATCATACATAAAAGCAAGGACGGATTAAAATCCAACATGCCAAAAAGCATGAGGAAAATGAAGCTGTTCATGAGTTGCACAGGAGAGCTACAAAGAGAGAAAATAGAACACATATACTTGATAGATCATAAGACCTCACAGACTTTTTTTTTTTTTTTTTGAAGTGAGGGAATACAGAACAGCACAATTCAGATACAGGAACGATTAATCCAAGATTAAGGAAAACTGTCTAAACAGTTTATCTCCCAGTAATAAGAAGGCGTCACAGTTTAGGAACCCCGTGAATGGAGCAATTGTTTAAACACAACGAAAAAATGCTGGCATCCAGTAGAGATGAAATGAGCATTTGAGTAAAATGAAGGAGCAATTTAAAAGCTTTTGAGAAAAATCAATAGAATGCCAGGGAAGAGCAGGCTTTTTGAGCATTGATGGGCCCCTAAAGCTCTTCATACATTGTTACTGAGTTTAGCAGCAGGGAAAAGAAAATTACACAGTTTGCCGGGGTAGGCGGGAATCAATACTGTAGTTAGTAAAGAGATGCTATTTCACATCTGAGTGGCCAGCGGCCTGCCTTCACCAGCCTGTCCTGATACCTGTTTGTTAACAAGTCACTAAGGGCTGAAAAACCAGATACTCTTCAGGGTTGACACAAAAAATAGGCACTTAATTTGCTCCTGTGTGCGAACTATTGGAAAAGGATGAACGCTGCAGATTAGCGGGTCAGCTTAATCCCACCTGATTCACTGTTTCAGGACTGAAGAGCCCAAAGCACCTTTCTGTGGACATTAGCTGGAGCTTAAAATTTTGTACTGAGATAATAAATGCTCCATAACAACAATGACAGTGTTGTCAAACAGTCATTACCACACAAACCGTATAATTTTTATGTAACTGTTTCACCCTTTAATCACATAAAAATAAAAATAAATTTACCGTCTAGTAGGAAGGAGATGCAAGAAGAGTTTTGGTGCAATTTAACCATAGAACTGATCACCAAATTTTAGTGATCTTTTCCAAATTTTTCAAACTGCCATCATTAATGATGTTGTCAATCAAACAGTTCCTGACTGTCCAGTGGGTTCCCAGCTGTGTATTTCCCACAGCAGCACTGCTCAGATTTGCTTCAAGACCTTTGTAAGCAAAAAATCCCCAAAACCAAACACCACTGAAAACCAACCAAACACATCCCTTCAAATCACAAGCCTCAAAACAAGCAAAAAAAATTTTAGAAGTTGATGAAAATACTCAAAAGCAAATATAAAAATAGTGAGGCACAGGAAAAAAGAAAGCAACAAAAACCAGTGGATAGAAGTATTTAGAGACATCTGGTAAATGTATGGCTTTAGAAACATGGAGGGTTTTGTCCAATAAATTAAGTGCCAGAGCTTGTGCAGTACGTCCCCAGCCAGCTGGGATGGACCTTTGTGTGACATCTCAGCTTAACAACCACACTCAATAACACAAGGAGCAATGCCAACACTGCTCTGGGACTAACATACACATCCTTGTGGACCAGAGGTGAGAAGCCTCTAACAACACCAAGCTGACACTGTAATAAAAATAAATACTATGTCTAGCCCCAAGCAATGGCAATTTCACAGGAAAAAAAAAATCAATATTTTTCAGTCCAAGTGATTTTTATACCAGAATATTAGTTTCTAGCTTGAGATTTCAAGAACACCTATCACTTTAATTTGCTAGTTTTAGTTTGTCATAACTAAGCTGGGAACTTTCCTTTTTAACACAACATCCACATCCCTGTCCTGGTTTGCCTGTGACAGTCCAACAGCGTCTGTGCTGCTGGCTGGATGCCAGTTTAGAGCATTTACTCTGCCTGGACAGGGATGGAAACTACCTGCAAATGAAGCACTTTGACACCTGCAAATACCAGAAGGTGTTCAGTAATTGCTGCACTGGTGTGGTGCTGTAATCACCAAGCACAGTCACTCAAATATGGTCAAATAAGTATTAAAGGACACTGAGTGGGTCAATTGTATGTTTAAATGCACATTCATTCCACAAAGACCTTTCTGAATACAGATTCCTGTTCTGAATACAGGTAACTGTTCCTTAGGCTCTCAAGAGGTTTCATGAAAGGTGCAGTAGCTTCATTAATAATATGCATAACTGTCAAACACCAAGTCAGTCAAACTTTAAAAGAGAACTCCTTCAAGGGAGTATAGTACAGGATATCAAAATGCTAATGCTTACGGGTTAGTTTAATTAGAATGCAGAATACTCACTTAGAATAAATAGCTCAAATCAGAGAAAACTAAGACCTGCTGGAGGAAGGTAGATTAAAGAAAAGCTGTCCCCTCCAATTAGACACTGTCTTTGCTGGATAGATCCTTCTCTCCCATCTTCCTTTGCAGTCCATCAACTTCCAGTAGCTTCCTGCTTGCAGTCCCCCATGTATCTTCTGTCCATCATTTATGAGGTTTAGTTGTACTACTGCAAGAAAGTCTCTTATTCCCCTTGGAAGTCTTCCTGCCTGTGTACTCATTACCTGCTGTTTTTCTCATTGCCTGCATTCCTCACCTACCAGTCCAGAGCTGCACCCTGGCTAAAAATGCCCAAATAATCTTGGGGAAGAAGGAGCTTTCCTCTCCACACCTGAAGGCCGCAGCCAGGATGCAAGGAGAAGGCCAATAGTTTTGTTGCCCATTCCTAATTTTTTAAAAACAAAATCCAGCACACCCTCTCAATATTGGTGGTAACACCATGATCCTAATAATATTATCATTATATTGCATAAATCACAACTGTTAGGGACCGACAAGATTAGACATCATCTTTGCAGAAGCACAGGAACAGTTACTGTCAAGCATTGCCCAGAGAACAGGTCTAACCATCCTTGATAAACATGTTTGTCTTAAGAGAAAGGCTATAACTTGTCTCTCTGAGCAGTGTTGAGAACATTACAAAACCCACTGGAAATAAAGCACAAATGCAATGTTGACCTTATTTTGTCTACACATGTATCCATATTTATCACATAAGCAAGAACCACTGCAAATGAGCTGTAAATTAAAATCAATAGGAATGCAAATGGGAGAATGTGGTTAGGAGCAAAACAGGTAACAAGTATCTCCCACCTCTGACTAGTATTTTTTTTTTATTTTTATTTTTTTTAAGATGCTATGCAGACACAGACCTGGCTGGGCCGCTTGCTTCTCAAACTTCATCTTTTCTTCTCTGACTCTGTCCTCTGCATTTACAGGAATCCCAGAGTCATCTCGAGGTATTATCTTTCCATGGAAAGGGCACTTGAGAAACAAAGAGGGGGGAAAAAAATCTCACAGTTTTTGAATGAAAAGAAAATGTTTACATTTTATTCAACACAGCTTAAAGCTGGACACCGGAATTGAGCAACGAAACTGCACTTGACTCCCAGTCCTCTTTCAAAAGCATCAGAATCCCATAAACATCATGTGTTTAATATATTCAGAATCTCAAAGAAATAAGCTCTTTTTGAAACAAATATCCAATTTCAAGAGACCAGGTAGCACATCCTGTCACGTCTGGAACTAGGGCGCCCATGCTGCATCATATGTTGCTGTTTATGCTATATCCCTATCCTGTAACAATCCCATTAAAAGCACTGAAGTGCATTCAGATCCCTCAATCTCAGATAATACAGGAAGAACAGGGATACTAGGACAAAGTATTTAAGCAAAGTGGCTCTACTCAATAGCGCTCATAATTTGAGGCGGTGTAGAATTTAGCTTTCATCAAACTCAATTTGTAAATAAAATTTCTTTGCCCCTGAAACATACAAGTTTCTAGAAACAGTTAATATCAAATATGCCTCTGAGGAAAAATTTTCAGCAAAGAACTAACTATCTCTGCCTTACTGCCAGGTACTCACACATCAGAGTAATAAATAAAATCCAAATAACCTACGATAAATGCCAAGAACATTTGAGAGTTCTTTAAATGTTTACAGCTTCTTTACCAAAAGGATGTTTCCCATACAAAGCACATATTAACAATGAACTTCTCCAACACAATGTTCTTCCACTCCCTTGAGCTATACTTACAACATGAAATAAATTTTTATGGATGTTTTAAGGAGATCTTCTCCATACAGCACAGATCTGAGAAGTTATGTAACTTGGTGCCTACCTTAATGCGATCTTGTCTTTCACACAGACTTCCATCAGGCATGGGTGCTCGGCATTTATGTTTTACTGGTTCAAACTTGCCAGCAAATGTTATATACCTGGTTTTTAACATTTCTGTTATTTCTTTATTCTCCACCTCTTCCTCTACTTCACTGGGTGCCCAAAATCGATGCTCAGAGGTAAATCTGGGAAAACAACAAATGAAAATAATTCACAGACAAAACTGTAAGAAAACACACAGAGATGCCATTATCAACCTGTGCTAAACTCACATGTGAAAGGAAGGGAAGCATTACTAGTGAATTAAAAAAACCCCAGGAACCTACCAGTTTTTCTTATGGCTCCTGTATTATGAAGATATTTTTAAAATACCACCAAAGCCTGTCTAGTATTGATTTCCTGTTTAACCTGCTAAGCTATTACAAGTCTTAGCTTTAGTTCATGATCTGACAGCCAGAGCCAGTTATCCTATTTCCAGATTCAGTGCACAACTTTGTAATTCTGTACTTAACATTCTTCATAACAAAATACTTCTATGATTAAGCCCAGAAGACAGATCAAGGAGGAAACAGTTTGATCTTGTCTGATTTTATTCCTGATAGCTGGACTTCTGCAGCAGCAGAGAAGCAGAAATTGAAATCAGAGGATGTTGCAATTAACTGAGACCAAGAGCAAACAGTCAGCTGAGCTTTATACAGATTCTTTCTTCCAAGTTCTCCTACACAGTATCCATAAATCTGAGAAATTATCAGGTGTTCCTCTAGGAAATTAAGCTAATCCACTGAAAATCTATTTTAAAATTAGTGACCTTACCTACATTTACAGGCACATATCAGCAAACAAAGATTTCCTCAACAGCATTCATCTAATTTCATTTTAGCCACCCTACATTGCCAACAGTCTGTAGTGAAAAACAGGCAACCCCAGAGAGCAATTACCTGACTCATTTTAGATGCTAACCTTAGGAGGCAATGACTGTCCCTCTGATGGTAAATGTTTCTTTCTTCTAATCATGAAAAGAAATTAGGGTGACCAGCTTAAGCTTAGGTATCTACTTTTAAGATATCTGAAGTTAACAACAACAATCCCACCCCAAATTTAAGGAAATATGAAGTTAAAGGGGAAAAAAATACAGCTAAACTAAAGAAAAAAATTTCAGCCTGAATGTCTGCTGCTCATTACAAGCAAGATGGAGATACCTAGATGACAGATGTCTTGATAAGGACATAAAATTCCTAAAGGACACCTCACAATCCCTTTCTTCCACATAGTTCTTCGACCCAATCAGTTCCAGAGTTATTTGAGAGGATTTTCTCTATCCATATCTAATTCCTCTCACTCACTAATATCCTTGGGTGTCATTCCTACTTCTGAGACTTTGCCTTCTGCAGACTGCAGGGCCATATATGCATGAACACTGCCTTCACTCATCACACCAGTCTCAATCTGGCAAAGCACATAAGCCAATACTTGAAAGAATTCCTTCAGAGGGCCTGAGAAGTTTTGATTAATTTTATCTAACCAAGTTTTCAGCAGATGACAAGGAAAAAAAAAGTCGAGGAAAATTTCTGACCATAGCAACCTACAACATATATAGCTGCTGGTTTTAATGCAATAGTTGAGCATTTTAAACCACGTTAAGGGGTTAGAACTAGGTTAAAAAGGGATTAAGGAAACTCTGAAACATCTCTGTGATTTGCCATCATCAGAAAAATGCTCAACGAAATTCTTGCTAAACAGATTGATTCTATCCAGTAATTTCTCCATCAAAGCCACCTCGCTAGTGCCAGATAATTGCTAACCTGCCATAAAGTACAAATAACTTTCTTCTGGTAAATTAGGGGATAAAGGCAAAAGAGTTCCAGTGGAGGCTAGTTCAACAATAAACACAGTAATGTATTTCCACAGTTTTTGGTTAAACAAAATGTTTTTAATTACACAGTTTTCAAACTGTAGCAAAAAACCCCAAAAGCCCTGAGAGTCTTTCCAAAATATCAGTATGACTTTAGCCCAATATTTGAATGGTACAGTATTTTAGCTTCAGAACTTATGTGGCAAGATTGTACAACAGACATAAAAGAATGACAAATAAAAGAATGACATAAATTTCTTATTGGCTTAGTTTAATGCAATGCTGAAAGCAAGGCTGACTGGCAGCTCTGTGTCAGCTTGCAGCCACGCGGAGGGAAAAGCATTCCTAAAAAAGGCACCATACAGGATTTTTACATGCACGGTAACCTTACAGAATCTTTTAGAAAAATTCTAGTGTCCTTTGGTGGTCTGAACTCCCCTCCCCCTCTAAATTATCAAATTACAGTTACATGAGAATGAAGAAGCATTTGACAGTTGTGCATGTCAACCCTTCCAGTTAGGAAATAGTTCTATTTAATAATTTCTCTGTCTCCCTTCCCCTAAATATGCACCCAACAAATGTCAAGAACGTTAAAATTACGTTTCACCCTATGTATCATTGACCAGTATTTGGGAACGGAACTTAAAATTGCCCGATTCCTACAAATATATTAATAAATATTACTGTTTAATACAAGCATATAACTTATTTTCTCCCAGCATGACTTACAAGCAGGTGAGAGAAGAACAAAGCAGTGGCAGTTTCCAAGGTTTTCTGATTTCTTGTTGTAAGTTAAGCTACATTATAAACAGGTAGATACTTGTTTGAAAAAATGATGCATGTGACAAGTAAAATCTGTTTGTAAGATGGATCAGAAGGGGAACAGATAATCAACTAAAAGATGAAAAAAATCAACACCTCGCTCACATTTAGAGTGCTCCTGATCCAGATAAATAACAGAGGCTTTAATGGCAATGACACAGCAATACATGAGGAGGAATAAAAGACAAGTAATGGTTAACTGAAATCTAAGAGAAAGACCAACTCCTGGAGAACTGCTGCACTCTTTCAATGAATTTATATCATCTTAATTTCTAATCTGATGGGAAGCTTATAAAAACATTGAATAAATATAAATTCTAATCCCAGATGCTTACAGAGATGCTGAAGCAAGTGCAAAATGGACTAATTCAAACATCCTAGTCACAGTCAGTGCTGCACCAGCTATTTTACTCTGCTCCTAAGAGTAAGCTGATTTAATTCAAAGAGGAGGGTAGATGAGTCTGGAAGGTCCATGCTATGCAAAATAAATCTGTTAAGCTGACACAGCACACTCTACATAATTCAACACTGTGCAGCATACACTACCTTCTCCTCCCCACCGAAAAAAAACCCAAAAAAACAACCCAACAAAACTTCTTTAGAAAATCTTCCTGGTAGCTACATTCTCACTGTCAAAATCTTAATTTATTGTAAATGCTGTGATTAAGTAAGTGCACTGCTAAATGAAACAGGAAGACTTTTCCACTTCAGATTTTAAAAATTCAAATTCCATACACATCTCATATGTGTTGTCTATTTTTCAGTTTGCTTTTTTCCCCTCAGAATCTTACAGAGCCAGTATGGCTGCATATAGAAAAGCTAAAGGAGTTGACCAATAACTACCTTAATTTTTCAGTAAGTGTATTTTATACCTGGGGTCAATGGTATTGTGTGTGCAGAGTTACTTAAATTATCTTTAGTTAGATTGGCATATCTGTAGTTATAGACTATACGCTTCAGAAGTGTGCCCTCTATTTTATTGGGAAGCATAAAAATAAAACAGCACGAGGCAGACAGGCAGTGAAATATGCTTCTGATTTCACTTATGACTTGAATAACTCATTTGCAATGTAAAATAAGGCCTTACTACCTTTTTGGCATTATCACAGACAAATGCTTCTTAAAGCCCTGCTGAAAATCTTTTCATAGGCTTTGAAGAGCCTACACCACATGAGATGGAATCCAAAGCCTGGACTGACTGTGGTAAAGCAGTTTTATGCATCAAATTGCACCAGTTTTCAGTAACTCAAAAGATATTCAGCATTTTATGAAATCAGGTGCAGGGGCAAAGATTTCCTCTTGTTCCTTTCTGCCAACACTGTTTTAGCACCATGATTACAGGATGGGCGTTTTTTGTTTGTTTTGGTAAGAAAAACAAACTAGGTTAAACGAATACTGCTAGGAATATAACAGCTTAATTTGCAACCCAGGCAGTCAATGATTTTTGCCTTTTTCAAGCCAGATATGGTACACACTGATACCAAAGTTCTGGTGGGCTTAAATGAAATTTATACATACAGGCAGGACTTTGCAACCCAACTTTCATTTAAAAATACTAAAAGGGGTTTTAAAAACTGACTGCTAGAAATAAATTCTGATGTGTACCTGCCACCTCTTCTCCCCAGCAGTGCTAAAGCTTTCCC
This sequence comes from Callaeas wilsoni, assembly GCA_013398955.1. Taxonomy (NCBI): domain Eukaryota; kingdom Metazoa; phylum Chordata; class Aves; order Passeriformes; family Callaeidae; genus Callaeas; species Callaeas wilsoni. The sequence goes on along the minus strand of VWPU01016954.1, from coordinate 274,256 downwards.
TAAGTCAGCAATGCTTCATGAAACACCAAACCTCCAGGACTGCAATGGAAAGTGAAAGATCCAAATCCAAATCCTGCAACTGCCACCTTTCTCTTGTGTGACTGAATGAGCATATCAGTTTCCTTAGTTACCACTCTGTGAAGTCAGGAAAAACACTTCCCCAGCCTTTCTCCTACCTTGCCTGCTACTTATTTAGATCTTAAAGTCTCCAGCTGAGGGAATGTCTATCACACACCTGGCAGAGCCCTTTGCATAATGTGGTACCAACTCAAATTGGAGTAACTGATGCCATGCTGCAAACATAAAAAGAGCAGAAAAAAATGTGCTTTGAGGCATCAAAGGTATTTAATTAGTATCACATCTTCTCAAAACAAATAACATTTAAAGGTAGAATTTCTGACTTTGTTTATGGGTCCTACAACACAAGGTAAGGAAGAAAAGTAATTATCAAAAGAAATAGAAGCCACCCCACTGCATGACCTCTGGGTTCAAGTAAATCTATTTATTTGTTTAATTAGTCTTAAAAGAAAAAGAGCATTACTTGAGAATCTTCCCAGCACTTGGCTGATCCTCTCCCCAGTAGTGAAGATCTAATCCAAAAGGCATGAGTGGAGCTTTAGCTCTTTCTTCTAGTTTTCTTTTTTTACTGTCAGGATCTTCCAAGTTTGCCGTCTCAGTAGTTGCAGATTCACTGGAGAAAATTGATGAGAAGTCAATACAGAACACCAACAATCGTAACAACTTCTCTGTTTGCATTAAATTTTTTTAGACAAACACTAATATTACCTTAGCTGTATGATTACAACTACTTTTACAAGGTTGTCCTTTTTTTTTTTTAAAGAAAGACCATATGATATAACACCACACACCCTCTATACAGCTCACTGCATGTTCAGCTCGTGCTGGCTAACACATACCACACTGATATGGGGCAGAAACCCAGGGATCTGATGGAGGCAGCAGTGGATCATGCATGTTGCACTCCCACAGGAGCCACAGATGTGGTACTGGAAATCTCAGATTAATTCCAGTTTGCTAGGTTTTGGTTTCCTGGCCAATGCAGAACTATCTTTCCAGGAACATGCAGATGACTCTAAGTATGCTCCTCAAATCACAGCTAAATGCTAGGCAAAGCCAGAGTTTCACTGAACTTTGAACAGAATTGATAACAAATATGTCTCTGGAAGTAATATAACATCTCCAGGCAGCACTGCCAGCTTAAGTCACTGGGAACAAAGAGATGGCTGAAACTACTTGCTAATTGAACATTAGGATACACTCTGTTTAGCTGCAAACAAAATTTACCCAAATAAATGAGGTAGGGGGTGTTGTTAGCAAAGAAGGGAACAGCATATTTTCATAAAGGCCATTTACACCAAATAAGATCTATTTTAACTGCGTAGTAAAAGATTCCTTAAGATCCTGCTGCAATCACCAACAAAGTCCCAAACATCGAGCAATGCTTGTAACTTCAAAGTGAGACCAAGTCAGCCCTGTCAGCTTGCCTGGTTCATGAATGCTTTTCTGTGTGCTCTCATGACTAATAAACACAAGAGCAAGAGGTTTGTACAAGAATTAAAACAAAGATGACCTGGCGTGAGGAGGTGGTGGCTTTGGTAGTTTGTCTCTAATAAGTTTCAGGGTGGCAGCTGCACAGGTTGGATCGAGCTCATCCTCATTCCCTCTGAGCTGAGTGCGGGAGCTCAGCGGAGCTGCTCCTGTCGATGCCTTCGCCACCGGGGCTTTTGGAGGTGACTGGGGTTCAAGTCCTGCAAAAAAACCTTGATGTTTAGGAGCAATCCACTTCTCCCACCCTCACAGTTCCACCCAAACAGCTCAGAGTGCTGACTAAGTCTTCCTGCTTTCAGTTTGCGTTGGACATCAATCCCAGTCAGAGTGAAACAGAATTATTTAGAGAACATTTGTCTTTCACAGATACTAAATCACACAATTTGCCAGGAGAAAATATCTCAGTGCTGGCAGAAGAAGAAGGTACAGCCAGAGAGTCTGTCCAAGAGACATGAAATGCATGAGCTACACCTGAGGAACGAGCCCTCTGCAAGCAGTACCAGGCACTAATGTTTAGCACCAGCAGCTCAGTGGTGGGGTAACTTTAATTACTTTATACAGCCAGATTAGAGACCCAGCATGGACTGCAAGGCTGCAATTAGATAGGCTGAGCAGTTAGACAGCACCTGCCTCTACTCACTGAGCTGGAGGAGCATCTCTATTAGCCAGTAGCAGCAACAGGAACTTTTCAGCCAATGACAGCTGAAGTTGGAAAGATATGATCCCTTATGCTAATGTGATCTGTCCCCTCAGAAAGCCTTTTTATAAAATAATTTATTGAAATGCAAGGTCTCATCCCTAAAAAAGATCCCTAAATTTTATATAAAAAAGTCATAGTTCACAAACCTAAAATTTTCAGCAAATTATCTGAGCCTTCTTATGAAAAGCAAAGTTTATCTAACATGTTTTGGCCGTTATTTAATTGTAACATTTAATCTCTTGCCCAATTTCTAGCCAGTCCTGAAGCGGCATCCAGAAGCATTCTTGCTTTGTTAGTCATTAAATGTATCACAATATATTAAGTAGAAAAGGAAAAGCTAATATTCTACCTGTGACCAGCTGTCCGAGTAGGAAATTGCAAGACCCATAGCGGCAGGTAGGTTTGGTACACAAGATATTTTCATTTCAGAGAATAACGTATTTCCCACAAACAAAATTAGAACCATTTGCTGTGAGCCATCTTTCTACTTTGTAAGGTCTCCCAGTAATTCATCCTGACCTTGATTCCTTTGCATCACTCATTCCCTTGAACCCATGGGGTGCAACTGCATGGACAGCACTGCCTGACCTGAACCGCAGGCCAAGATGCCGAGAGGGCAACGTTTGAGATCCACCCCCCAGGAACACATTTTCCAAGTACCTAGATCAGGAGCTGAGTCCTTGTGTAGGGAACGACATCCAAACTTGTTTTCCAAGCTCAGGGCACTGAGAACACCTGTTTAACCTGGTTTCTGGACAGCCTCTCCCCAGAGACAGCGGCAATCCTAATCCCAAATCCAGAGCCCATCCTGCTGCTGGCTGGTGCTGCTGCTGAGCACACCTGGCACTGCTGCTCCCTCACTCACTCCTGCCCACACCACACACTGACAAAACCTATGAACACTCCACATTCTCCAAAGTCAACAAGCCTTTAAAGAACATTATCCAAAAAAATACCACTTAAAAGAACTAATCTCTGCACTGGAAAAGAGTCTCAAAATTAGCAGAAGGACCAGGAATAAGAGGAATGGTGACTAAATATAATAGAATGGATCTAAGCAGAGAAATATCTAGGTTAAATTGCAAAAGAAATTATTTCACTACACTTATTAGGCTGTGGACCTGCTGTTCAAGAGGGATAATGGTGCCTCCACAAAATGTGCTTTTAAACAGCACTTCAGTGACATCATAATGCAGGAATTTTGAATTTATGTCTGTGGAAAGCGTGCAGACAAGGCTCCATCTCAGCTCATGTAACAGGCTAGAAAGGGAAAATGCCCTTCTCAGGTGCTTTTATCAAAGTGAAGCAGAAGTAACCCAAAACCTTGCAGTAACCACACTTTAGAATCATAAGTATTTAGAGAAGTAAACTTCCTTTAATGACAGAAACAGTTACAAACGGGGCCTTTGGCATGAACAAGGTTAACTGAGAAGACCATGCCATAGACTCTATCTGTAATGTAGAATTGCTTAGACTGTATTTAGCATTTAAACCGCTTTTTCTTTTTTTGTAAGGACGCTTTCTGAAAAGCATTGTTTAAAGCAAATGTTCTGAGAGCACTTGTATGTGTACTATTTACAAATAGTAAAAAAAAAAAGACAGCAGGTTTGTGTCACTCACCATACCTCTTCTCTCATCTTCAGAGAAAATATGTGCATATGTATTAAAAGTTCCCAGAAAACCCTAGTTTTTCCAATTTTTTTCCTATGATTTTTACAGGAAGCACGACTGCTTGTTCACAACACCGGTATTGTTGAGGAGGAGGGGAACAGCAGAGACAAGCAGTCAGCAACAGACAGGAAAGGCAAGAGAGATAAATGGACAATGTGACATTTAGACAGATAAAAATCACATCTGGAAGATCAATATAGGAATTCTTAAGAGTTACAAGAACAAAATATTTTCTCATTGATTTCTTATTTTAAACTATTAACAGAAAAATAGCTAAAAGTAGATCCACTAGGACATCAGTAACACTGCCTCCACTGTGGAGTTTTTAAAAAGTATTTATGTATGAAAATAGTTTTTGCTATCAAGATAAAGACAAGAGTGACCAGGCAGACAGCCCCAGCTGAATGGTGTCCAGTGTCAGGGTGGGGTTGCTTTGTTTTGGTTTTAAAACATAGATGGGATTAAGTACAGCTTTAAAAGTAAAACTTCTCTTCAGAATACTGCTGTTCCGTGTGGTTTATTTAACAAGTACAGTACCTGGGTTCAAATTGTTCCAATAGCAGCTTTGAGAAAGAATCATAAAAGTGTTTAAATCCCCTTTTTTGTTTAAATTGACCAAATGGCACCTATTGCCTGAAGCAATAAAGTAGCCCGTGTTCACAAGATAAATCGATAGAAGGAAAGAGAGAGGCTGGGTTTCAGCTGAAGTTAGGCTGCTGAATGCTGACATTATTGATTTTAGCTAGTTCAGCTGGCCCTGTAATTAAAATGTAAATTTGAGAAAGAGATTATGTCCTGACAGAAATGGTGGGATTAGGGGGAGATAAAAGCCCCTCAGTGAAAATTCAGAGAAAAAGCAAGCCCAGGTTTCCTCAGCTGTGTGGATTTAGACGAAATCAAGCTACTTCAGATTCACTGAAGTTTAATTGAAAAAACAGAGATAGAATATAAACAAGTATTACAGACTTCACCTTTCCTGAAAAAAAAAAAGAAAATTTCTGCTTCCCATTTGTTGGCTCTTAGTCAAGCCAAGTGTATGTGATTTATATTAGTACAGACACTGTCCCAGATTGTCAGGAAAATCCAGCAGTTCAGGTATATTTCCCCACTTACTCTGTTGTGCTCACAATGAAAATGCCTGCTGGTATTTTACTCAGGAGGCACGATAAGCTTTGGACTTTGCAAAGCTTCCCAGCACCTTTGAATGTAGCTACACTCATTCATGTGAAATCTTGGAATTCTACTTTGGAAATTCAAATTTTAAAAAAAGATAACTATGGTAGTTAATGAGAATAGTTCATTAACATTACATAAGCACTTCGCTTGGCTTCCTGGAATTACAGAATATGTTAATTTGTTATACTGTTAGCTCTCATTAATTAACTCTATTTAAAGCTGTTTTACAATCATAGTTAAGAACCAGAAAAACTCAAATACACAGTGTTTATATCAAGCCCTTTCTATACTTTACACCCTGATCTTTTAAGCTTCTTTCTTATGATTTTGCATCCCCTGGCCATTGCATAGACCCTCTAAGGGCTGTGGCAAACTACTCAAAAGTGTACCAACATCTTGTGCAGTGAGTATTAATTGCCAAGAACTTTAGGAGAAATCCAGTATATCCCATGTCCTGTTCATTTTCTGGGAACTTTATTTATATAGAAGGACATCTCCTGAGAATGAGTGAAGTTTCCATGAGCAGCTGATCAGGATGAATCAGAAGAAATATCTACAGTCAATACTTCTACATGGATGTTGAAGTATTTTGTTGGAAGAGATAATAAAGTTTTTTAATAAATGTGAAAAGTTAATCTTCATTCCAAATACTGTGTTACAAGCAGTTTTACTCATTTACTGTCCTAAGTGTAGCTAGGCCTCTGCAGGGCTCAAGCTGTGCTAAAGGAGATTCAGGCTGGATATTAGGAAATATTTCTTCACTGAAAAGAGTGGTTAAATACTGGAAGAGGCTCTCCGGAGAAGTGCTGGAGTCACCAACTCTGGAAGTGTTCAAAAAATGAATAGATGTGGAACTTTAGAGGGCATGGTGGTACTCAGTCAAACGTTGGACTTGATGATTTTAGAGATCTTTTCCAATCTTAGTGATGATTCTATGATGCCATATAAGATTCGTGTTTGTGCATATACAGGTATATCAAAACACACTGATAAAATGAGGCAATCTCATTTGTAAGCTTATAATTAAACACTTCTAAAGTTCTATATGCTAAGAGAAATGGAGACCATACACACGTTTGATTACAGAAATTCTGGACTGGGGTTTTAACTTCAATGCTGAATATCTGTTTTCAACACATTTATGGTAAATCAACACATGCTATTTACACCATGTAACAACTATGTCCGATTTTTTTTTTAAGGATTCCTAGTAACATTAATAGAAATCTTATTCTAGATACTAGACTATTGTCTAGGCTGAGAAACACAACTGTGTGTTACTTGCATTTTCCAAATTTAGGAAAAAGGAACCCAAATTTCAAAGAGGTAAATAGGTAATTCTGTCTAACATTCCCCCTGTAAAATATATGCTTTTTCCCCTAAAAGAAGTCAGGTAAGAGCCTTATTTAGCTTAGACAGTGTAATTCTAAGTCTCAAATTCAGCCCCTGACAATGGTGCTTCACACACTCTGGAGGCTGCAGGTTTGTTTCTGCTGTGGTCTCCACTGAGCTGTTTCTCCATGTAAAACTGTTCTGCACATCCTTCACATGCAGGAAGAATTCCCTCAGAAGTTCCTGAGGTATGAAGAGCAGACAAATCAAACCTGACTGAAAAGCTAGACCCAGACAAACTGAGAAATCACTGCAGTAAGGAAGGAAAAAGCTTAGGTACAATTTTTAATCTCCATTTAGCCAGCACATGTGTGTCTGTTTAAGGATTCAACAGCCAGTAGAACCTCAGCAACTTTCTCCCAAATAATAACGTCAAGAGAAACATTTGTTTTCATTACAACTAAGCAGGGCAGCATTATTTGGTTAATCACGGTGAGGCACACTTTTACAGCCCACAGCTGATGAAAGCAATTGGGCAGACTGCTCTTCAGACCTACACCTGACCCCAAATAACCCACCTTACCTTGTGTACGAAATGCAGGCACCTGTTAGAAACAGAAGCTGCTCTCCTGACCCCACGCTTGTGCTCTCTTGTGTGCAGAGTCAGCCTCGAGTCAAGTCCACCTCCTGATCACTGCCACGACAATCACTCCCTGCTGTGGAAGCCTAATCTCCCTCTCATTTTAAAAGCTATCACAAACTGGATTTTAGAAAGTTTTTCAAATACACCTACCACTGGCAAACCCTAATAAATCCTAGCAATAGGAAACCAAACACAGTATTTCCCTAAAAGACTGGCAAGTACTGAAAACGAGTCTTTCACTGAGTGTGCCAGAGATGCCTACATGTTACAGAAAAAGTTACACTTGGGATTTGTGCTTTTTCCTTGTGATTTCCAGAAGATGTTCATGTGTACTATTAAAATAAAAAGAAAAAACAACAAAATAGAATAGAAGAAAGCATAACTGTGAAAATCAAGAGATAATAATTCTGTATAACGAAATCTGTTTCCATGAAGCAAAAAAAGACCAGTTTAAAAGGTATCAATTCTTCACAGGCCAAAATGAGATCCATTTTGCTTTATCAACACTTGCATACGTGCTCTTTTTGCCATTTGTAGATTTAAATCCACAATATAAAACAGCAAAATTTTTTTTTTTTAATGGGAGAAAATGTCATTTAGATGAAGGATAAAAGAGCACAGTATTATTGTATGGAAGCACCTATTTCTACATCAAAAATGAAGGAAACAAATGGAGCTAAGATGGAGCCAGCACAGTGCAGCTCACAGCAACACATGTGTATGTTAGATAACATGCCTGGCTTTCTTTTTTTAAAATTTGTAATGATGGTTCTCTGATGTTTTGCATTCCTGAGGCCATTTTGCTTTAACTACTGTGTCCCCTGCACATCTTGGAGGATGTCTGTCATGAGTCTGAAGCAGTCCCAATTCTCTGTAAAGAACCAGGTGGCAACTTCTCTGCTAAGGAAATAATGGGTTTTACACATTATTGGCTCAATTGGGGTAAAAGCCATCACGTTGTTATGACTTTTCATAGCAACAACAACAAAAAGCAGCTACTTAACACACAGAAAAGTATGACTGAGATACCATCAGATTAGGAAAGGCAGTCTGGGGACATCTAACCCAAAAAAAGCACATCATGCTGTGATGAGAAGAGGGAAGAACTTCTGAAACGGATAGAACTCATCCTTGGGATTTTAGAACTGTGTCTTTGATCCCCATATAAAAGAAATCTCAAGCAAACTTTAAGATGCAATGTGGACCACTAAAGTAGCTATCAGGGACCTAAAAACATTCTGGCTTATGGCTCAAATACAAGAGAAATAGTCTTGTTAACCAGAGTTGAAATAATGGTTTGTGACTGCACAGTCATTCCTAATATAATTTTGGATAAAGATGAAACTTGATAACCAATAGATTGCTTCCGTGCTAACAGTCCCAGTCAGATGGTTTCCTCGTGTCACCTCTTGTAAAACAGACACAGCACTTCCCTGTCCTCAAAGCAGTACTGCATGGGTAAGTAATGTTTGCATTGAGACACAGACAAGAACTACCAACTAAAGTGGGTGCTTTGAACTAGAGCTGAGAATTGTTCCCTTTTCACATGGAAAAGCACATCCCTCAAAACAGATCACTTGCCATGTGGATCAGAGCTCATCTGCAAGCCAGGTCAAGATCACCAAGGGAAGGAAAGAATCTCTCATCCTTTGGCATAAGCCAAAAATTCTCTTCTATGGCACAGGAACAATGTCAGAAGCTGCACGGTTCCAGCCCTTACCTCAGCCACCCTAAGGCTTTATGCCAATGGAACCAACAGCTGACCAGCAAAGGCTGGGATGTGGAAAATCTGAAGTGGAAACAATATTTTATCTCTCCCTAAAGTTTTCCTTTAAATGAATAATGGCTCCATTTCCCAGGGCTTAGCAACACCAGCCACACAAGGGCAGGTCACTCTTCAGTGGGTATCAGCAACATCAGTGCCCAGTGCCGAGACCTGAGCAACCGTATGAAAATTACTTTCAGTTTTGTTTCTTTTTCAGCCCAATATTCCTCTTTAGCAACACAGTGTATTTAAATTGGCCCTGTGGTCCCACAGGAGGGCTGGCCTCTTGTCAGCTGCAGACATCAGATGCAAGTGTAAATAAGGATTATACAAATGGAAGGTCATTAAAATTCTGGTAATGCTAATTTGGCATGACACCTCTAATGGGTTATATCTTCACACTTCAATTATCTAATCACCTAAATTCTTTTAACAAATTTACATTTCATTTTATACATCAAGATCCAAATTGACTTGTTCAATTCTACCTCTACTCAAACTGCACTCACGGACAATTCAATTTCTGTATTTAATATCGTCACCAGTTTTGAGCTTGTGATCATTAACCACATAAACAAACAGATAATACAACTGCATGTGTCTATATACTCATGCATAGAACTTTCCTTGTCTCTAAATACATTTCCATTTTTTACAAATTTTTCAGCTCTCAGGAGAACCACAAAATTTACCTTGTTGGAAAGATACATTTTTTGTGAGAGAAGTGAAAGGGAATAAAGTGACATTTAAATCAATAATTTACATGTCACGTTTCAATCCATTTCCACAGTCATGTTTTAGAACTTTGTCTTCTGGTTTAATCTAACAAGTTAATTTGGCTTGCTCCGGAAAAATAACAAGGTAAAAAAAGCTTTCAACCATTCACACCTTCCACATAACACTGGGATTTTATTTTACATGGAAGGTTTAATGTTTCAGTTAGAATATTCCGCTTGTGCAGACTTTATTTTCTAAGCTGTGATTTTCAGGAATTCTGAGTTATTTTCAGAATGTTTCCTAAACTGGGAACTTACATAATTACTTTAAATGGCAGCAAGTAAAACTGAATGTCTTCAGAAGCAGCAGGAATGATTCATTTCTTTCAAAATGTTATTTTTAACAAACACATCAGATAAAGACCAGCCAAGTGTGACCATTAGCTCCTACAAAACCACAGGTATACAAAATGAGAGAGAGGTTTTGTTTTCTGATTGATTGACTTCACTATAATGTATTTTCCTATCAGCAACAGTTTAAATACAAATTGGGAATATCTTAATCCATTTTATACAGATTTTTAATATATCCCTGAGTAGATAGTACACATCTTCTTTTATCCTTCCCTATAAGAAGGAATTTGAATAGCAGCCAAGTAGTGTGATACAAAGGGTGGTAAGATGCTTTATTTTTAAAAAATGTGTGTCCATGTGGAAGATGGGAGAAAGGGGAAGTAGTGAATGCATTTCACTTCCAGTGGAAGCTGGCAAGTATGAACTGAACTTTTTCATGTTAGGATTACTTAGGCTGCTGCTAAAGATATGCAAAACAAGGTCCAGGTGGTAGCTGCAGCCTGATTTTTATGAGGTAAACTGCAGAAAAGGGAAAAATAAGTATCAACAGGACTGAAAAAGGCACAGCACCGCACCAGTCTTACACAAATACTCATGGGCAAATGTAGGAGTAAGACATTTCTTACAGGTTTTTAACTTAAAGCTTTGTGATGGCAGCTACCCTTCTCCACAATGTACTGAAATCTTGGGAGTCCTCAAATATACCAAGTTACACAGAGGTAAAGCTGCAGACTTACCAAGCAAGATGTACAAAGGACAAGGAGCAATGCACTGAAATTGAATTAAGATGAACTTTGCTCAGTAACACCCAGCTCAATTTCACAATAACACATAGTAAGTATAACTTCATTTAAAAATTATCTACTTTTAATAAGAAGGCAGAATTCTAGTTTGTCTATTGGTATGTGCTCAGTGGCTGTAATTCTGCACTTGAAGGCTGAGCTGCATTTAACATCTTCTGACAGCAATACCCAAACAAAAGAGCCATCTTGCAGAGCTCTAAGTTGGCCATTCTATGGGAGGAAGTGGCTGTCCATCTCCAGGTGATGGAACAGCCCCTTATCCCAGCTCACCAGACTGTCACCAATATTTGTAATATTAGGGCTCATTGCCAACTTTACTTTGCAATCCCTTCACTCCCAGTATGTGTTCTGCACACTTACAAGCACCCAGGGTGCTGCTCCTGCCTCTGAACCCCAGTGGAAGATGATGGAATGAAATAAGCTGCTCGTCTCAGCTGCTCTTGCTCCTAGAAAGTATTTGTTTATCTAGAGCCAATCGCTGCTCTGGTGTCCATGTAATGACTTCCTCAGAGTAGGCAGAGATTACCCACACCGCTGATCACTTTATTACTTCAGAACAGCTGTTTATTTACTTTAGTGCAGCAGTAACATGTAGGGATAAAGCTTGTCACAGCTGGGCAAACTCACCATACTCCTTCCGCAGGTGGTCTGGAATGTGGGGCTCATAACCTTCCTTCTCAGGGACCTCCACAAATTCATCTTCATCCTCATCGTCGTCATCATCATCCGAGGCTTTCATCTACAGAGGGATTTTTGTTGGGGTTATTTTCTCTTTATTTTAATGTGAAGCCTGTTTTTCATTTCCCTTCACATTGAAAATATTTTGCAGACATCCTGATAGCCCTACTGAGACTTCTCTATGTCAAAAGTATTTCCCTAATTATGTATTTAATCTTTATCTAAGATTAGGCCTTTGCTTAACATTTTATCTCTAAAGCCATACTCTGTCCTAAGGGCTTCCTTAAAGCCTCTTTTATCCATTAGAACACACGCAGTTGGTGAAGTCTGAGAAAGTGTGAAGCTATAAAATAAGACCAAAAAATCTTAAAATAACATCAAGATTTTGACTTAATGAGCAAATTACAGTGTTACCTCTTCTCTTTTGGATGATTTTACTCATTTAGAAGCACCCAAATAATCTGTGGCATGCTAAATGGTATCACAAATTGTTTAAGAGCTCAAAACCAGAGCAGGCAAACAGGAAGAGAAGGTGATGAATGGGCAAGCTACCAGTGACCCAAATAAGAATATTCAGATCTGTATACTACAGTGGCTCACTGTGTTTCTTCACAACAGCACTAAGAATAATCTGATACATTCATTTCTTAGCTAATTCAGTGCATCCCAACCATTCACACCACTAGATAGCACACACTACTCTGGTTAAGACCAACAAAACGGGATTTTCTTAAATGTGCATTTGATCTGTCTTGCAGTCTGAAAATGAGGATCTATGAGTAGGTGAAAAAAGAAAAATGGAGTTCCAACTAACCAGCGTAGTTCATCCACGTAAGTGGCTTCCTATATATAATTTTAGCTAGCAACTGCTGTATATATGCCATCAAATCTATACTTTCTAAGCTTGTTCCATACCTGAAAATTATTTTTATTTCTAAATTACACGTAAGCTAAAGGAATCTGTGTCACCAGACATGGCCTGTACTTTCAGACCTTTAAAAAAGCAAATGCCAACTACCCTAAAAAGGCAACAATGATAGAGACTTTAAGCTTTATTTCCTTTGCCCATGTTCAGGGTCACCTCATTCCCAACAACGTAATTAGCACTTCACTGTATGTTTGCCATGTGCTTTTACAAGGAACTAGCAAGGGGTATTCACTAAATCCAACCTTAGCACAGGCTATCACTTTTTCCGCTTCACTGCAGCAACCCAAAGCAATAGATAAGGAATAGCATAATTTTCACTATTTTCAGCTGTGTTCTTTACTTCTGTTAGTGCACCTGGCTTCTGTTAATATTCATATCAACTACTCACTTTGTTATAAGCACCAGAGGATACTGCAGGTTTTGCCTGCAGCAGAATTTTCCCAATTTAATTCACTACTTTAATCTTGTGTCACAGCTGAGTTCCTTTAAATCATACATATACTCTGAAGCCAAAAATCTAGCAGCTGATCTTGGTTTATTAAATGTAGTTAAAAAATTAAAATAAATAATAACTTTTTTTTAAAAATCAGTGCTTCTTTTTGGCCATAATTAATTGTAAGATGGACTGAATTAATTTCTAATAAAGAATGTTAATTGATATTGATACACAGATACACATTAACACACAATGAATGGGTGGTACAAGTTAGAAGTAAGATTCTTCCCTTTGTTTCAAAAGTTACTTTGATCTAAGAAAGCTGCAGTTCCAGTGAAAAACAGGAAAAAAACCAGATTTACGGTCCCGATGAAAAGAGCTGATTTACTATTGCATTCTTACTAGGGACCACCTAATTAGTCTTCATTTTAAAATAAAGTCTCAGGGCAATCACGTTTGAGAGCACCCTGCTGCCAAAGACAGGTAAGAACTCTAATGCAGTCTCAGCCCAATTATCCCTCCCCCGAGAGCTGCCAACATCCAGGCTCTGCTGGTGGATCCTCACCCTTGGTTTACTTTTTGTTTCCCACTGCAATCATTTTTCCTGATCTAAATGGAAGCAGCAGTTCAGGCCATACCTGGCCCAGCCAAGACAGACACACACAGAGCCCGACCTCCTCAGCAGAACTCAAACAGAGCTCTAATCAAAGAAAATATCAAATGTTCCACCACTAATCACAAACTCACAAAGCCACTAGACATGAAAGCAGAACATCTGTCTGAAACTACAACTTTTAAAATACCTCACCAGTGGCCTTTAGAAAGAAAAAAATCGCCATGCCTTATACTGCACAACAGAAGAGGGCTGGAGATTGAAGAGAAGCTAGTTGGTTTGTACTTTGGTTTTGAAATTCTGCTGCTGTTGTCATCCCCTTTTCATCTGTTAGGGACAATTTAAATTTGGAAGTAACCTCCAGCAAATAACCTCCAGTATTTCTCCAGCTACAACCAGGACATCATAATTCTCATACTTAAGTTCCATTTCTTGTCTAGCTAGTAAAAAAAGATTTCACCAAGATCAAACTTGTCATAGATTATCTTAGTCTACAACTTTGTGCGATAATGTACAAACTGACTAACTTTCACATCATAAAGCAGGGAAAGTAAATTTAGTGTATTTCCTTAGTTTTCACTCCATCTGTAAACAAATAAACAGCAACAGGTTTAAGGAACAGAGAAATAGTGTCAAACTAGTAAGAGGAAAAAACTCAGTTCAGCCTGATCATTTAACTTAAGTTGCCAGATTATACCCAAAATAGCAGGGATATAATACCAGTACTTCCTCGCATGTCATCTCTGAGAGGACTAGAGGGAAAGCAGAGTACTATCTTTAATTGAAATTTCACCTAATTCGTTCATATCACTGGAGGCACATATCTCTCTGTATGGTAATATACTAAAATTCAGTGGACTTCACTAATCCTCCACTTGAAAACTGCACTGGAAGCAACTTCGCTGTATTACCTGCATGACCTAAAACTTTAAAGCACGTGAAAAGCCTGACGGAGGAAAGGCATAATCAGATGCAAATCCACTTTGTTTAGGTACAATCCATGAACTGTGCATTCAAGTACTATAGAAAACATTAATCATAGGAAACTGTAATTTTTGTTATCAGTCTAACACTAATCAAAAGGGAAACCTGTCACTAGCGCTGACCTGTGAAACGTCCCAATTATACTCTTCAGAAATGACAGGAGCACTTAACTTCCTCACTGAGTAAATGACGACAATCAATCAAGTTTGAATAACAATGAGCCACGGAGCTGAAAATTATTTTTTGTATAGAATCTACCCAGGAATTTATGAAAGGTGAAAAGCAACCCAAGGTTTTAGGGGCATTATGGCTTTCAGCTAGTGCAGCACATATCAAACACTAAACAGAATTTATGTGTTTTAATTTTCTAAAAGGTAGATGTGGACTTGGTGCTACAATGCATAACATATAATGCCAGATTTTAAATATGGGGGTCATTTTCATAAAATATTATGCGTATTGTTCACACCCTTGAATTTCCCTGGAGTCTTCTATTAAATTTAGATTTCCTGTAAAAAAAATTAACTGCTTATCTAACTATCAGGAATTAAACCCTCTTTTCCCTTCAAACAGACATAAAGTCTTTATCTTGATAAAATCCTTAACAAGATAAATAAGTTATCTTTTTACTTTAAAATATTAAAGTTGTCACTGTTGGAAATTCAAGAAGTTGCACAGTAATAGTAGGTAGTTATATCTCAGTTTCCTTCATTCCAGTTACTTCATCAGAACCATCCCATTTATGTTGGTTTGTTCCATTTCCTTGCTAGAGAAAGTCGGAGACCTCATGGGCAACATTATTAGTTAGAAAAGTTGTTTTGTTTTTTTTTAAGTTCTGCTTTTCAAGCATGAAGAAAGCTCCAAAAGCAACTTCTACAGATGTAGTAGGAAAGTTCAACCACCTCCTATTTACGTTTCCACTATAGGTAAACTTTTCCAGTCAATTAAAAAAAGAAAAAATAAACAATCCAGTATTAAATCAGAAGAAATAAATATTTAAGACAATAGTTTTAAATGGCCGAATTAGTAAGTTATAATCCTTTTAGGAATGAGTGGTTAGGGTACTCGCAAACATGAAAAAGGAGACAAAGATAAGAACAAGCAATATGAAATTTCTAGTGTGCCACTTCTGAAGGGAAGTAAAGTGTAAGAGCAAGTGATAAATACCACAATGTAAAGCTTTTCTTGTAGTGTACAAGATTAAATACCTCGAAGATAGGTAGTCACACAACTGCTTGTTTCTCAATCACCTGTCAAAGAATGTGAGAAAAAAGCTCCTGGTTTCAAATCCATTCTAATTATCAGGTGATATGAGGAAACTCACTAACACAGGCCAGCAGTCTTAGCGGAGATGGAGGGTGAACTGCCTCCTCTCTGTCACTAGAGGATGGCCCACCTGAAGGGAGACCAGATCCCCGGGCACCAGAGGCTGCCTGCGCCACCACTGCGCTTCAAGTTCCATGGGGAAGGGAATTTTTAGCCTGTTAATCTGCTCTAAAATGCTGACATTTATTTATGTATTTATTTATCTAAGTCATAGAATGATGCATTTGCAAAACTATGAGTTGGTTGTTGGTTTCTTTAACATGGTAGGATCACTGACTGGGTATCTCTGTTCCTGTGAGAAGAAATGGGCAATTTTCAGATTCTTGAGCTGGACTTATTTACATATGAGAATATGGTTTAAAAAAAGACAGAAAATATATATGGATTATTTTCACTGTAATCACTTAGAACATCTTCTCAATTCTCCTAATTTTTCACTAAAAACTTAAAATACTGCTGACTATTCCAACTAGACAAGTGCAATCAAACCATTTCCTCCCTAACTCATTAAAAAAACTTGAAAAAACAGATGTTTCCTTATTACTCTGCATTATTAAAAAAAACTGGAAGCAAACACTGGATGCCAGTAGAAATGCAATTGTTTTACTTTGCAGTCAACGCTCCAACAGCCTCCATCTGTTAGCACAGCTCAGTGCAACCAGAGCCTCAGTTAAAGGCCTTGTTCATCCATCCCAACCAGTAATAAATGTGAAAAAAGCCTCCACCCACCACACAACACTTGGAAAGATGTGAAGAAAAGCCTTTGATCCTTTTCTCACTTTTAAACAAATTGACTGCTACATTCTGTTAAGAGGATTTAAAAACCTGAGTCTCTGCAATCATAATTAAAGCAAGCAATAAAATTACTGAAATATACAATGCAATCAGTTTATAGGACTGGATGTACAGCCTCTACTAATTATTTTAGAAAAAAAAAGGAAGAGAAAAGATAGCACATGAAGAAGTCATATCTACTCACTAAAACACCACTTGCAAACTACAGCTGGGACCATTAAATAAATTTTGCATGGTCTAATTAACTTGGTTTGCAATCTCAATTACTTTTCACCCAAGAAATCACTTTTGTTCAGTTTTATGCGTGCCTGTTTCCCTTTTCTAAAAAAAAAATGATGTAAGGCATCCTCAGACAAGTGAACTCTAAACTTCATTTGTCTTTCAGCAGGCTTGATGGCTATGCATTTAAAAACCCATTCTATCTTATAAACTAAAAATTAAATGTACTCAGCTGTGATGGTCGTCATTGCATCTGCTATTTATATGCTAATACCCTCACTGAAAGATCTTGCAAATTATCCACCATGCCAATATCTCATGTGCATCTACTCAAAGCCAACTAAATATTTTTCTAGAAGATTTTGGTTAGGGAACCAGAATATTTATTGCTGTAGAACCTAGTTAGAGGGGCAAGCCTAAGCACATGCATTTTTTATTCAACCGCAACACAAAACATACTTCAGTCATGTTAAATGAAATTTGGGGATATTCCATGTAAGAAAGCAGTGACTGGGGTAAAAATCTTCCGTGCCAGTAATAGAAACTGAAGATTCAAACACTGCAGCTTTAATGTAAAGACACGTTCCTCCTTTTCCATTCTTTTATATCATCCAACACAGGATGACATGAAAATAAATGCTGGCATTTGGACAGATTTTAGAACCATGCTCGAGTTTTCTCATGTGCAACATAAGGAAAACACAAACTACTAACAGAGCTGTATTTATAAGGACCTCCCACACACCCTCCCTCCCCTTCACTGTGTGATAGGAACATAAATTCAAACCCCGATGACTGCAAATTAGATATGTGGTCCAGGCAAAGCACATTTTATGTTCACCCGTAAAAGTATCACCATTCATTCTATGTGTAGTTGCTCAACAGCACATAAGCATCTTGGCCAGGCTGAGTTTTATTTAGGAATGCACTTTTCACATTATTTCCTAATTTCCAGGAGTTAGTAAAAATGCTTAAAGGGCTCTAGCCCAACACTTAGCCAGAGTACAATACAGGAGAACGAGCATACCTTGCTCCAAATTGCTTTAGCAATATAACAACTACCGGATGAACCAGTTTTTCTCTAAAGCAAGAGTCTGTGAGGATTCTCACAGCCGTGGAGGGGCAAGCTCAAAAACCAGCTCAAAGGCCCTGGACCTTCATGAATCCTTTCGGAAAAAACTGGTATGTCCAATAGACCCAGCAGACCAGCGTGTGCCTTCACAGTTTCAGAGGACAGCAAAAAAAGGCAGTCTAGAAAACTGGTACATTGGACAAATATTCCCTCAGGAAGATAATGCAAGGCAAGTTTAGTATTTCTTTAGCAATAATCACTCAAGATGTGTCCTCAGATGTATTTTCATACCTCACTACTTGAGCTCCTACCATCCACCAAAATTGACAGTACATGGTTGCATAAATCATCTTAATCCTTAAGCAGGTACATCAAAAAGGCCGAGTTCTCCTGCATAATCCACACTTTTCATAAAGTAAGTATCACATTCAGGAGACATGTAGCAGTTTTAGTTAAACTAGTAAAGGTTTCCAAGTCCAACAATGCTGTTCCATTCCATGCATCCCAGGGAGCTAAAACATGAGTCTGCTACCCTTCATTATTCAAGTAAATTAAGTCCCCCAACATAAAACAGAATTGGTTCACACAAAATTTATGCTGACCACCTACATTTGATACTTGTATTTAATTTGTTTGATCCAAAGTGACTATAGTGTCAGTCTCTTAAATATTATTGTGTAATACTTCTACAAAAATAAAGGTTACATCTTACTTTTAGAAGTACAGCCATGTACTTTCCCCGTGCAGTTCCTGTACATACTTCAGGCACTACACCATTATACAGTAAAAAAGAATATATTGAACAGTAGTATCTCGTACATTATTTGCAGCCCGTTTTTCATTCACACTGGGAGATGAGCTAATCATGTGTGACTTTGTCAATCTGAATTCTCTCATTAAGTAAAGATTGACCTTCATAATCAGATCTGCATTACCTGAGTTTATTCAGCTTCTGAAAGGGACAGTCTCACCATCTGAGCTTAAGCTGCTACAGAAATCTTCTCTGCATTAGGTTCCAGCCTGTTCAGGTCCCTGGAGCAACAGGAGCTCAGTTGTGGGTACAAGGGAAGCACTGGGAATCATCAGGGGAGGAAACAGAGCAGAAATATCCCTTTTCATTTCTGCTCATGTTTAGATCATATTTAAGCCAGCCATAAAATCATTACCAAGACATATAAGCTGATGTTCCTTGTACAACAGCAACCTGTACAAAAAACACCACCTGCTAAGAAGCAGATGCGGTAACTACATAACACACTAAGAAATACCCAGTAGAGCTTCATTTTAGTGTTTCAGAATTGTAGAAATGGATGAAATAATTTTAACAAAAGAAGAGGCAAGCATAAAACAGCACTGCACATATTATCTGTGCCTTGAAAATAGACTTGATTTCTTAACTCATGGATAACTGTGAGTAAGGAAACTTTGTAAAGTCCTACTCAATTTTTCATTCATCTTAAGACAAAAGGAAAGGTCTGCATGTTCAAAGACTGTGGTGGGATGAAGACAGCAAAGCTAGAAGCCAAGTGACATGAAATTATGCTTAGAGTTCCTGCTCAGCCCACACCCAGAGCAGAGTTCCCAAGAAGCTCCCCCTTATTACAATCAGCAGCAAAGCCCTCATTTTGTCACTGGATACCCAGTGTCACAATTGCTACCCTGAACAACACGTGAATCACCCTTCCCTTCCCTTCTTCTTTCCAGACTACTCGTTTTCCTGCACACCAGCCCAGATGAAATTTTTAAAGCCAGTGATAAGGCTGTAGTGAGGTCTAGGACTGGCTATACCCATTTCTGGGCCAAAAAAATTGGTTTATGGTCTGATAATGCAAAGGTTAACCAAAAATACTTCTTTCTTTACACCTCCCCAGAGAAATCTTTTTTTTTTTCCCAGTGCTTTTCAGCTAGTCCAGGTCATCTATGAGATGATGAACTGTACTCCTAAAGTCCCTTGAAATATTTTAGGTAACACTGAGCTATTTAATTTCTTTATGACTCAGAGGACTACATATGATAAAATCTAAATTTTAGAGCTGGGGAGGGGAAAAATTTTCATTACTAGTCCTTTATGAAATTTTAGGAAATGTCATTTTCATCTAAATGTGGTACAACAAGATTCCCATTAGCACCCACCCATGCAAAAAAAAAGTCCTACTGCATTTGATGGTTTACCACCTATCACTTAGACCAGAGCAAACTCAAGCTGCTAAAACTTTGTATCCACCACCAATGCACACATGCCTCATCTCATGAGTCAGTCTGCACACACAGACACTAAAACCAAACTGCTGCTGACTTGAAGGAGCACGTTTATAAATTCACCTGAACTGCACATTCAGATATTGTATTTTTAACAGGTAAATACACATCTCAGTTAAATAAACCTAATTTATTACAGACAGGTTCACAAATTATTCTATGCAAGATACACATAACCTTACATGTATTTCTGGCCGTGGATTTCAGGTACAAAGATACTTTAGATGCAAATATATTTACTTTAATATTGCTGCATCATCTAAATTTAAATGCATTAATATATGTTTCAAGCCTAAAAATTTTCTTCCTTTTCCATTTTTATAAATACATATTTAGCAATGTATCTCTGTGAACCTCACAAAAAATTCACTTCAATATACTGCTTCCCCTTGTAAGGTAGGATGGATAAAAAACAGGAAGCAAATTTATATCTCCTACTTACAGAGTACACACTGCTCAGTATTCATAGATGAATCAAGGGAGATGACCCTTCGGCCTGAAAAACTTAAATACTTAACATAAGGGTTAACTTGATGATGGAGACATCCTACTTTATTTTACACTCTATTAGAAGAGCTCCAAATTGCATTGTGCGACCTGCGAATCAGATAGGGATCAGAGGTCGTCACAGTGACAACCCTAAGAATTCATGGCTAGATCTGCATAACAAGATATTTTTAATAACTTCATAGCAGTGGCAGGCTGCATGGCCAGGGCAAAGCATAAAACATACCACAGCAACATTCAGCTCTAGGGAAGAAACAAACCCAACCAAACCCATCACCCAGCTGATCAGACACTTTAACAACGGAGTGCTGCTCTGAGGGCTAATTTTACAGTGTTTTGTTTTATATCAGTCCTACATCCTAATAAAACTTAAAAAAAATAAAAAGCTCTTTTAGCTGAAAAGTGATTACAAAAGAGACATTTAACAGAAATAATAGTAACATGACAAATACGACAATAAAAATAACACCAATTAAAATAGGGAGGAGGGAAGAGGCAGCATTAAGTATCTGTATGACCTATTTAATATTCTGTGTTTACTTTCACAGTTATGGTTGACCTGGCTTTTTTGATAACTATTACCTAGCCAAAAACATTTAAATGTTGCCTGAGTTACTAATTTGACCATACAAACATTAATAAATTTTATTATTTATTCCGACCACATTACATGCTAACAATGTATAGAATCTGGTAAAGAACATCTTTAGGTGTAATGCTGATGTAGTTATCAATATTCCTATATTTCTCTATAGAAAATACATTAACAATCAACATCAAGTTACCATTCAAATCTTAGAATGAAATGCTTCTAGTTTTCAAAGGGCAACTTTTTGTTAAGAGTTAGGTTTTTTGTTAAAAAGCAGCACCTGGGGAAGAGACTTCTCTACAAAGGTGTCTCTCTTGCTGCATGGTCTGAGCACGTTTTAGCAAATGTGGTTTCAGGGACTGTGAGGGATCACTGAGGACAATTACCTAACCCCCAGAAACAACTTCTCTAAAAGGAACAAGAGGAAAAAACTGTAAGGATGTGAGCACAGGAAGCTGTTACAGAGAGCTGTCAGCAGGACTGGATTCTCTATGGCTACAGAAGCAGAAAAAGAATCTAAAACTCAAGTGCAGCTTTTTTTTTTTCTAAAGCAGGCACTACCTTAATGAAAAGACAGACTTGAAAAGAGCTGGTTATAAAGCTACAAAAAGATTAGGTAGAAATAACTCATTACAATTGCTAAAACGCCAAACTGTATTGAAGACATGGGGAAAAAAAGTCAGCAATAATCTTGTAGCCAAGTAATTGGCAGAACTCTTGGCTTAATTTATAACATATTTAAATTTTAACCTTTTAGCGTATTTTAGGACTAAGTAATGAGCAACAAACATTTAAATTGTAAATTTGCAACAATTTTCTGACATTACTCTTTCTGAAAAAATCTGACTTGTATTATAGTGAGGTGTGAGTATCAGATCAGGTTCTGGACAACACAAGGACAGGCTCCTCCAAATCTAATTATTAATGGCATTATTGAGTTCAACCAGATGTTTCACATGGATAAAATTAAGTACACGAATAAATCAAGATCCAAGAGCATGCTTAGATTTGACAGAAGATAAGGAAAGGTGAAACAAAAAGTAATGAATACAGTTAATGAAAAACTATATATCCCTGGTTGTTAATGTAATTTGAAATATAAAATTCAAAGTGTAACAGGCCTGTTAAATGATCCCTCTGCTGACAGACACATGAATGGGATGCTTCTCACATCATCCTTCCTCCTGGATTCTGTCTGCTGAAGTTTTAGCCAGCCTGAGTACTAAACCTTCCACGGCTTCCCAAGGTAATTACATTAGATATAAGCATACTTTGAGTGTATGAAATCCAGCTAATGAGCTACATTTCTATGAACAACGTCAGGATTTCAAGTATTATCCTAACGGGTAATTCTTTATGGAAAGGATGTAAGCGAAAGGTAGTGTGCATGATTTAAAATACAGTACATACTTGTCCTCTCTAAAACTGCAAGATCATTCGCATCTAATCAGCAGCAAATCAGACATTCAACAAGAAAAAAATTAAAATCCAGTATTATAAGAAAAGGAGAAGACGTTAAGAAACAAATCTATTTTTAAGCAGCAAGAAAATATTTTAAAGAACAATTTGGTCATAAGTTATTCCTGCAAAAGAAACCAAAGTCTGGAAACAGTAATGTCTATTTAAACACCAATCTAAGCCAATAATTACAATTGTACTCTTACAATAATTCATAGAGTCACGAATTAACTTGAAGTGTCTGTGGTATGCTGCTGTTGTAGTAAGTTTACCTGAAAATACAGACTGAGCAGATGGCTGGCTTTGGATCAAGGTGGCACAGAGGAAAATGCGGAGCGTGCAGTTTGCACTCCCTCTGCTGGGCACTGGAATTATCCCGAGCAGGCACTCAGAGGAGAAAGGGCCATGTCCAAGCATCTCGGTACCGTGAAATAAATGCCTTTTTACCTCTCCCACCCTCCTCACCTGGATTCAGTTAAAACCCAGATTCACAGAAAAAAGAATTTCAAAACCCTCAAAATGTTTATACCCTCAAAATGCATTTCCTGTCAGAAACCTGACTGACACCCCAAACAAGGATTTAACTGCAGTGAACGTAACTCTTGTAAGCACACAAAAACTCATTTGCCTTTGAACAATACAGGAAATCTGTCATTTTTTTTTCTACCCTCCACCCAATTGAAAAAGTAACAGCTCGTAAGGAATGCCTTGACTTCTGATTTGCTGGGGGCACAGCAGTGGGAATGGGGAATGTGTAGACTGGGCAACTAGGATGTATTAATAATTATAAAATCTGCTGCAAGAGATTTGTTTCTAGACAGTGAAAGGATAACCTTTGTTTTTCTTTTCCCTCTCCTCGCACAGCTCCTGAGAGGCAAGCACAAAACACAGGCTACTCGTGCTGGCAGGATGTCACGTAGAAATGATGGCCCTCTTGTAATTAAGGCTCTCTGATAGTTTGTGTTCTTCACTCTCATGGAGGAGAAAAGAGAGAAGTGGTTATAGCTCATGTCACTATAAACCATCTTAAGTCAAAGTGTCTCACTGTATAAAGTTCTGTGCTTTCCTTCAAGTGACTTTGTATAAGGGAAGTTCCCATGACCTACAGAAAGTTCTCCTCTGGTTTGCAAAGCAGTTTGACTTTTCCAAGATAAAGGTAAAAAAAGACTTCAGAGAAAGTAACTTGTGCTAATTGCGTAATAGGCTCTGATTGCGAAAGGCGCCTGCCTTGGAGGCTTGTGCTCTGTGATATGGAAAATGAAATGAGAAACAATGGAAAGCACAGATGTAATAATAAGGGTTGCCAAAAGCACACACCTTGTGAACCAATCAAATAGTTCTGTGGAATCAGGCCAGGTACCCATCAATTTCTTGCTGTCAGTTTAATTCACATCCAGCTACACTGCTGGTATATTCATATTGAACTGTAGCATCAAGAATTACTCCAGATATACACAATTATTTGCATTTCAGCCACATCCATGTAACTGATCAGCTAAAAAAGAGTAGCAATGATACATGGCAATGGTAAGGGAACTCAGGACCTTCCCTCTTTAAAGTGGCAATTTAAATCTCTGTGGGATTGAGAGTTACAGTAGAGTTCACAGTAATAAATCTCCAGTTTCATTGTCTCTCACTAAACCCTTCCCTTTATCAACTTTCTTGATCTCAGTTTGAGGATGGGTAAAGCCTTTACTTTCTCTGTTCCCAGACAGAACTGGAACAAAGCACAGAATAGAACAGATGAAAAGGGGGAAATCAGTGACCACAGAAGCATGGAGATTAAGCACAAAGAAAATGCAAAAAGTCCCAGGAGAATGGGCAAGCCCAAGTCCCCAGCTAAGTCGCCAAGTCCTTATAATTCTGTTTTGTATTTGCTAATTAAATAAAACCACTCTCTCCCCAAAAGAATGGCTTGCTGTGGTGCAGGATCATAATGACAGCTGAAATGAGCAAGTACACAAACAATTCACCTTCACATTCTCCAGCTGAGGATACAGCTACCTCAGAGTGCATCACCAGAACTGCTAACCTGTCCAAACAGAGATGGCACAGCCCAGCTACAAACCAATTCACATGGGACCCTCTGCACTCAGCCACTCGATTCACATTCTCCCTCTCTGCTTACTCAATGCTCCCCTGCACTTCCACGTGTGCTCATCTCCACACGTGAGCAGGTCCAGCTCTCGCTGATCCCATGTGCCAGCAAATCACATCTGTAAAGCTTTGTCAGGACAGGGTGGCTGGGAGCCAGGGCTTTGAAGGACAGACAGGCTATCACCAATTCTTCTCTTGGCTTTGGAGATACAGAACACAGCAAAACTTTGGCATGGCAAGAGCTATAGCTCCAAGGGCACGAGGACGGCCAGACAAAGCCACAATACCTAACACAGGCAGCAGTGCTCAATTAAAGAGGAGATGCGTGCAGTGTTTCACATGCTGACATGTAAATATTTGACAGATGAGGATTTAATAACCATGGTCTAAGAGATTCTGTTTATTTTGTTCTACCAGACTCTCAATTTGCCATGTTTTTACATTTCAATAAAGTCATCTGACACATGAACAAAATATAATTTATGCAGTTTCCTTCTGCAGTACAAAGCTCTCTATGTTCAGGTTATAAATTTAAAATAACTCAGCACTAACACTAAATTTGGTTATTTTCCACTGGAGAGAAACCCTAGGAATATTTATATATTGTTTTCAATGCTGCTTAAGTTAAGTCAGTCTGCATTGCTTCATTTTGAAAGTATTGTGAACACTATTTATTTCCTTTATTCTTGCCTTTTTAGCAATGGAATTTATTAGCTTTCAAATTAATATAGGTATTAGTTCTAAACATGCTATATAAACATAGAGCTAGCATTGGTCACTCTCATAAGTGGTAACAATACCACTCTAAACATACACGTGCACGTTCACACACGCACAGGAAAATCAAGGCTTGAACGTCTTTTATATCTTGCAAGAAATATAGCAACCAATATTCCATGCAGAGGTGCAGCAAATGAAGTCCTGTCAAGCAAATGGCAGGAATGACAGGAGATGTCTGGATTCCTTCATAGCTGGTTGCATAAAGGTAGCACACATATTTCACTGGAGACAAAAGCCTCTGACAAGACAGTCTTTCAGTACTTTTCATTCAGAGTTGGCATTTTTGACTGGTGTGGCACATCAGTAGGTGTTAAGATGATGAACCAGATTAATCTTGATTTAGCTTCATTTGTACAGTGAAAGAAAAGTCTACAACACCCAGTCATGGCTAAATGAGGCTACATAATTTAGCTCAAGGTGTAATGCCCAGATCAAATTCTTACAATCCAGTAAATCCAAACCAGACTCTAGTCTGGACCCTGACCCAAACCACTTATTTTCATGTCAAGCCACAGTTATTTCATTTGATCACAGCCAACAGAAATGAGTATCATGCAGCTCTGCTTTTTATCTACATAAACAGGCCATAGACTCTTTTTTGGATCTGATGTATTTGATCTTTCAGCCTCTGTTTATTCACAAATTCTACCTATTTCACAAGAACTATCATAGGTAGTTAATCTTCGTGAAATAGTTTGATGCTCTAAATTCTCCTATGATAACCTTCATCACGTTACATGTGATGTACATAACACAGAATAAATGCTACAAAGCAGAGAAACTACTTTCCTGAACTGAGAGACTCTCATAGTTTGGGAAGTTGTGAAAGAACATGAGCAGTACTGTGTCTACTGAGAAATATGCACAAAAGAAGCTGAGGATGTAACAGTGTTACACATGAAGCAACTAAGAGTAAGTTAAATCTGCACTTACCCACTTCTCTATCCTAAACAACAACAAGGATGCTTGAAATGGCCCCAGGCTCCTGGGATATTATATATTATATAGGTGCTTACTGCTCCCTGAGGGAAGCTACAATCAGCTAAATTAGTGTACTTCATTAGTGTACTTTACAATAAAACTTGTCTTGAAAAGTTTCCCAGGTTAGGGCTTAAGAGAAAGAGCATTTTTCTGTATACCAGCTAAGCTTTACTATACTCTTCTCTAGTAAAACAGAATTTTAAGAAACTCACCACTTTTCTTTTTCTTGCTTTAAAGGAAATGTTCATTTCCTTGTATTTCTTCATAGCAGTCTCCAATTTATTCTTGAGTTCAATGGCACATCTTAGCCGATCATCATCGATTCCTGCTCTGGTAAGTAGCTGCAAAGCAAGAAAACAACATTATTATTCTCTTCTTCTAGAAATCTGACCCAAAAAGAAAAATTCCAGTTTTCCCTCATAATTTAATGAAACAACAATTCACAAACTCCTTTGTTTTACAAGTAACAATTAGTGAAGCCAATTCTTTTCCTATCTAGAATATAGAAACTAATAGCAACTAGCGAAGCCAAAGAATGAACAGCTATTATAAACATCTTCTGAGAGTGTCCTTCTATACGCCAAATACCAGGCAGGAGGCTGCATGATATACTGTTAATCTGATAGAGAGATGTCTGACAAAAATAAGCTGTGTTTCACTTTAAGGCTTTGCAAAGAAGCCAAGTTTTACCTATCTTTAAAAAAAAACAAAACAAAGATTTGCCTAAGGTACCACACCCAAGGCTGAGAGCAATCAAACAAGCTACATAGCTCCTGCAGTCTCCTTTAGTCCATCCTTAGTGAACTGGAAATCTTCTCTTATTGTTCCTGTTTCTTTAACCTTCATTTCCTTTTGGCTCATGCTCCCTCAAGCTTTACTGTACTCCAGTCCTTGTTTCGCCATCTTTTCCTTAAAAAATGAAGAAAAAAATTTATCTCTTTATCCCACCTGAATCCAGGACTGCACAGAAGGCCAGAACTTATTTCTGAGAAGTTTGTGAGCATCCATGACACTGTTTATGATGGCAGTATTATCTTCATTCTCTTGCACTTTTATATCTGCTCAAAACAGG
This sequence comes from Callaeas wilsoni, assembly GCA_013398955.1. Lineage (NCBI taxonomy): Eukaryota > Metazoa > Chordata > Aves > Passeriformes > Callaeidae > Callaeas > Callaeas wilsoni. Next base: position 246,733 of record VWPU01016954.1, on the reverse strand, counting down.
GGAAAAGAGTTAGTGCATGACGTTTATAATATCTTCACCAGAGGAGCTAAAGAAGGCAAACTCATCTTTCTAAAATATTTGATCACTTCAGGGAAAGTTACAAACATCAGAATGCTTCTCTGTTCTGTATGAATTATTTTACTACTATCACACTCAAAAAATCTGAGGAAAAGATGAAAAGTGTTCTGTCCAGCACGGCAAAAAGAGTTGTTAAGCCATCATTGCTAAGGAATCACCAAATAAACCACAGACAAGTTCAGTCATACTATTTACATTACACCTTGTTCCACGTTCAAAGGCACTGGGCCTTATTGTATGAGATTCTTCAATACAGTATTCAGTCCAAAATAATCCCTACCCTGGTGGTAATAGGGACTTGACTGCCAAAGAAGCCAAGTATGCCATTATGCAAGTAAAAACGATACTTTTCACCCACTGTTGTCAGCAAACAGAGAAGCAGATACCCCCTCACTCTCTGCAGGTGAAATTCCCTTAGGACAGGAATTGTAAGAGACTTCCAAAACACAAACCATCCTGATTTTTCTATAGGTAATTCACATTAGCAAAGTTAAACAAAAAAAGGTGTAATCACTTCCTAGTAAAACTACTTACTGCTTCTTGCAAGCTGCCAGTAGCAAGGAAAAAGTTCCAGAAATACTCAATCATAAGATTTTTAAATTACTAGCTTATTCCTCAGCTACAGACAGAAAGAGGTGAGCAGTGAAGAGTAAGAGAAAGAAATTTATGTATGACAAGAAGATTTTTTTTTTCAACATAAGAGATTCATCTTATTATAGATATTACGAATTGCCGTGATGGGCTTGCAACAACTAACACGAAAGTTCAGTCTTAGAAGGTAATTAATGAAATCTGCTAATCATACACAAGGACACCCAAAACTAACAACAGTTACTAGAGGAACTAGAAAAATGAAAATAAAAATAAAAAATAAATTTAAAAAAAAATCAAAGTGGTCTTCAGGAATCCCAAAGCAAAATGATGTTCAGTAACCTCAGCATTTAAGTAACAGAAACAAAAGCAAAACCACATGCACAAAGCCCTTCAGAGAAAGGCTGCCTCCAGCCTATATGTCAAAAGTTGTTCCAGGTACCTGTGGAGATTTCAAGGTCTAGAGTATATTTATGTGAAATAAGCCCATGGTTCCTAACAAAAGTCTGGTAATCATCATCATCATCATCGAGAGCAGGGCCACTGGATTGAGCGTCCGAGCATGTGCCTCCATCCAACTCCTTTTGTTCAGGCTTCTCCTGTTTCTCATCTACCTCTTTGTTTCCATCAGTTGTAACACAGTGAGAAACAGGTAGAATGTCCTTGCTGCAGCATGGCTGTTCATCATCCATGCACCCCAAATAGGATGGGTTAACTTCCCCCTGGGAGGACAACGGGGATGCAGGTCCAGCCTCATTAGCAGACGTTTGTTTGCTGAGTTCCAGTTCCATGTCGTTCACCCCAAAATTGAAAGGATCTGGCATCAGAAGCTGGAAACAGTTTTCCATCTCTGTCAGTGTATCAGCAATCTCTTGGGACATTTCTATCAAGACACAATTGTTTTATAAAATTGTTAGATACTGTAAAATGTTAATGCCTCCAGAGCAGACACAGAGGTACAAAACAAATATGACTGCCAAAGAGGGAATCTACTTATCTAGTGACAACTGAGCCATACAGATCTTCCTCTTCTGCAGAAATCATCCTTATAAAGTGACAATCTCTAAGCAGGAAATCTAGAATTTCCTGAGCCAGGCATGAGGAATCAGGGCTTCTCCTTCCCTTATCCTCTCTAAAATTTCAGTATGCAAAGATGACTCAAGTACTTCATAAAATTTGAAGGAAAACAAGGTTCAATGAGATATTCTTATTGATGTTGGTGGGTATTCATTTTTCAGTCATGAATTTTATACTGGTGAGTAGGAATAGCCATGAATGTATGTTATTGCTCAAAGAGATGCTACTGATACAAATTACTGTAAGAAAGTTAAATCTCTTTAAAATCCCACTCTCGTGCATGAAAACATTTCCAGCAGACACAATCAGATGCATTATATACACCAAAGCAGTTTAATTAAACAACCCTTAGTAAGTGCAGCACAATATACTTGCCATCTCTGTTGTTCTTTGGGGTGACAGAAAAGTGTCTGCTATGCACGTGTCACTCAGAGGCCCAGGCCCCAGCTACATTTTCTAGCTGCACTATGACACTTCACAGTTACCCTACACTGCATCCAGGATTCCTGTGCAGACCATTGCCTGTATTTCTGGAACACAATGACTATATGTAATATAAGTATGGTGAAGTCTGTGCCTGGCCAATGACACAAAAATTAAATCACTAGCTCCAAAAGGTCTTGTGATATGCTTGTTAGGGGTTATGCATTCATACTTTACTGAATTAGAGACCAGATCTTTACTTGGTAACATTTTCTTTCTTTTTCATCTCTTCCTACTGAACTCACAGGACAGTCACTTCTTTCCCCTGATACTCTTTAGGTGAGAGAGGGGGAGGGTCAAGCTCTAATAAATGCAGTATTCCTCCTTTCTGTGATCAGCTATTATCTGGATAGCTATTCTCTCAGAATTGATTTTATATAACCTTAGAAAAGGTTGCTTTAAGAACAAACAAAAAACCGAACCAAAAACGCACTAAAAGAACCAAGGCAACCAACCTTCCATTTCTTTTTCAGTTCTTTTGACTTTTTCTTTGTAAATGTTTTCCAGCCGTTTTTGCTTCTCCTCTTCCCTCCTCCTTTCAGCCACAGTTCTGGCATGCACATCTTGAAAATCCACCTAAGGAGGAAATTAAGAAAAAAGTGCAACATTCCTCGTAAGAAATATATAGAAAATCCATTTCCTAAGATCCTTATCGGTGGTGAAAAACCCTGTAACATCAGCGATCAGCCAGAAGCTCAGCAGCATTTCCTTTTATCTCTTCTCCCCCTTGAATCAATAACTACAGCAACTGTAAACGGAGTTTTTTACTCCTACTAATAAAGGACTGTTGAGAATCAATGGCTTTCAGAAGGAAATCATAAGGTAGAAAAACAAACCCCTTAGATTTTCACACCCAGAGTGGAGGAACAAACCGGGCTCTGGGAGACTTCTGTCACAGCACTGGAGACAAGAAGTTAGGGAGAACGAGCAGAAAGAGAATATGCAGGGTAGATACTAAGATTACATGAAAACATCACACCAGGTCCATCAGGAAATTTAGGAAAATTTGTAAGCACTATAACAATTAGTATATATATATATCACTTACAAAAGAACTTCGTAAGAAAGGAAAGTAGAAGACCTTCAAACTTATTAAGAAAGACCAAATTTGTGATTTTACAATTACATCTGTTGGATATCAGTATTCACGGAAAAGCTGACATCCAGTCTTACTTCCTTATGGCTGAATTATAAATATAAATCTGAACAACTCAAAACACTGTTTCTTAAAATATTAGCAATATTTCTGGGTTTTTTTAGTTCAGTCTTAGAAGGGATTGAAAATGGAAAAAAATTCACTCCTGTTTTAAAGAAGGGAGGCTTGATTGTGTTAATGCATAAGGAAGTCCTTTTGCAAAACACAGAATTTGCTTTGATTGCTACGACGTAACTTTTATGAACTGGCAGACAGACAATGCTGAGCGCTGAGCAAGCCTGCCCTTTGCTGGTTCTGCAGCCCACAGACTCTCTGCTGCAATGTCTCCAGCACAAGCACTCACTGAAGCTTTGTCATTCTTGCCACTGCTAGACGATCAAGCATGTCAACATCCAGTAGTGGCTCCCAGATACCAGCAACCTACAACAAAGTTTTGGAGTCACACAAGTGGTTTTTATCTAACAGCTGTCACAGAAACTGGCCTGGAGGGTGTCCATCAATTTAGGAAATAGGCACACTCACCAAGCTGGTTTTTTCAGTAGGGAACGGGTGGGCAGAGGGGTGGTAGGGAAAAGAGCTGGTTTCACAACCTAATGCAGATCACCAGAGTGAGCTTTTTTGGTTTTCAGGACCTGAGTTTTCTACAGGTTTGCATAACTCCCCACACAGAACTGGCAGAAACAGATCCACCCAGAGAGCACCAGTGCCCACAAAAGCAGAACAAAGATACAGAACCCAGGAACTACAGCTACCACTTGCTGGCAGTCAGATTGGACTGCACAGAAAACCAGACACAGCAACAGCTTCCCAAAGCACAACTTCCACCGCATGCCAGAGTACCTACAGCGGAGTCACCTGCCCATTCCTTCCCCTCCTCTGTACCAGAAGGACCATGAAGCCTTTTACTGCTGGTCTGCAACTAGGGAACTAAATGCATGAGAAGCAAGAAGATGCTCTTGACTGAAAGGATGTCAAGCAGCAGGCTGAGACAACTACTGCAACTTTTGTGGAAATGTTGGAATACAGCAGTACTATACTCTGCATGGATGTGTTTGAAATCCTGCTCCATAATTCTATCCATGCATTCCTCAGACACAAAGATACTACAATATGAGTCACGTGCCCAAATATACAAACATTTGGAAATATGTGAAGCTTTTTTCCCTCTTTCTTCTTCTTTTAAACTTGGAGATGGGAGTTTGAAAACAATTACTTTTATGTATACTGAAGCATTATCTGCTCTTGAAGTCAAACATTTATAGAGGTACCTACTTGGTACCTACTACTATTGACCTACAAACATCAGAAGAGTGGGGAGCTCTCTAGCTTTGCACCCTAAAAGGGCAGCAGCTGTCATCTTCTGACTGTTTATAAAGTGATTTTGGTGATCATTAAGGAAAAAAGCAACCAAAACCCAACTATGGACCACACACAGAGCTAACACTCCACCCAAGTTGCCCTATACTACTGTGCCAAACCTGTAAAACTCAACAGCTGGTGTATTTTACTACAAAAAAAGTAGCAAATACCTCCTCAAAACTTTTGGTTCATACTTCTTACACTTCAAGTGTGAAGCTGGCAAAAGGCCAGCTGGCTCATATCAAGTCTTTAAGTACAAGAGTTACCAAACTACCTGAGATTGCTTCTATTGATATTAATGTTTGTAGAGGAACCCAAATCCAGCTGCCCTAGAAAATTGCACAGCCTGTATCAAAACGTGGAGAGGGATCCCCTGGTTGTTACTGGGGAGCAGCCACTGACCACAGGAGCACAGGCAGACCTGCCAAATTTCAGCAGAGCTGTTGTACACCTGTGTTCAACTGGGTGAAACTGTATCACGTGTTAAAGCCTCCTTGTCTCAGTCTAGCACTTCTCCTCATCACTGCCATTTAGTTTTCTTTCTTTCTTAAACAAGATAAAAAAGGAGAATTCAAAGACAATCATCTTTTGTGAGCAGATGCCAAAATCTATAAAAAACCAGCACAGCTCAGTAAGGAACACCATTAGCTTACTATGGAACCAGAACAACAGAAATACATCACGTATCACAAAGGTTTTTAATCTACTGTTAGGAATGCTGAATCTGTTTTTCTGAAGAGAAAGAAAATCAGTATGTTTACTGAAAGCCTGTTATTATCACTGTAGATAGTGTGAATGCTTGAATAGTGTTCCAAATTTCACTGTTGCACCTCAGAAGACAGACTAAAGCAGCAGAATGTTCCAAACACAGTTAACTTGAAGTGACATCTAAAAGCTAAGGTTTACATACATGAAATTTCTCTTTTGTAAAACCTCTTTTCTGGCACAGTAACACTGCAGCTGAGGGTGTTAGGCAACGACACTTGAAAAGTTGTACAACAGAGGGGAGCTAGAACTGGGCAGCTCAGTACAGAAATCAGGCTAGTTTAAACTGGCATAGAAAGATTTAATACCTGTTTATCCTCAGTTTTAGGCATGACCATTATTACCCTTCCCAAAAGGGCTAAACCTTGAGGCTCCAGTCAGGAATCAGTGGGTGAAAGCCAGCTGGTGAGCAACACTTGCACCCAAAAAAAGGCAGAACCCAGCTGTGAGTACATGACAGGAGTTTCTAAAACCTACAGTACTGCAAGATGAACAAAAAGCCTGAGGTTTGTTTTCCAAAGACCACGCTCAACAGGAGATCTCCTACAGGCAATGTTGTTTCCTATAGCTTTTTTTTTTTTTTTTTTTACATTTATTGGTTTCCTTGCTTTGAACATCTCCTGGTGATCATCATCCAAAAACACACAGTAGAGTAAAAGCGCAGAATACCTTCTTGTTCTGCTTTAGGAAGTGGTATCCCAGGGAAAGCTGCTTGTAGGCCTCCCCATACTTCTCGTGCCAGTCTTGCACTGCCTTGATGGCTGCTTTCCTCAGCTTCTGCGCCACCTCCTTGGGCGGGGGAAGCGGCTGCTCGTGGTCTATCCCCACCGTGAGCTCCAGGAACTCCTGGAAGTTGGAGATAAGCAGCGTCCTGAACTGGTGGGACCTGGCGAACAGCTCCTGCACGACCTGGAAGGCGGAGAAGCGCATCTCGGCGTGCTCCTCTTGGAGCCGCGTCACTAGCAGGTGGTAGGCGTGGCTGATGTGCTCCTCCGACGACCTGAGCACGGAGAAAACGAAGAAAAAGAAGGGGGAGTTGTTTAAAAAGAGGTCCAGCACGTAAAAACGTAATTTTGCGGGGAAGTCAATTTATTTTAAGTTTTAAGTGAGCAGCTTCTGTGCTGGCAGCACCCAGTCCCCACAGCAGGCCCCGAGAAAGGCGCTCGGGGCGGCTCCGCCCGGGGCTGCCGGCCTGGCGACAACCAGCGGGGCCCGGCTCTGTCCCTCCCTCCGGCCGTACTTGCAGATCTTCTTCAGCTCCTTCATCCTGCCGGGCTCCAGCCGCGGCTCACCCGAGGTGGTGAGCTCCTCCACCAGCTCGGCTAGGCGCTGGTCCATCTCCGCCGGCACCGAGGCACCGGAGCAGCCGGGACACCCGCCCCGAAGGTCCCTCAAGCCGGGGAAGCCCCGGCTGGGAGCCACCAGCGCCGACGGGCCCGGGCGCGTCTGGGCGGCGCCATCTTCCGGCCTTCAGCGGAGCCCCGCCCCTGAGGAGCCCCCGCCTCTCGCTCAGGCCCCGCCCCTCAGAAGGACCACGCCCCTCGGGTCCCCGCGCCCCTGAGGAGAGCCACGCCCACGGGTGGGGCCCCGCCCCTCGAGTTCTTAGGTCGCGCCCCGGTTGACTACGCCCCCTGCTCGAGCCCCGCCCCTTTGGGGTGCTGCTCCCCCCGCCCCGCCGCGGGTGGTACCTTCCTCCACGCCCCCCCCACTCCCGGCACCTACCACCACCACCCCCCCCGCCGCTTCCGCACGACACCGCCCACGTGACGTGCCGGCACCCGGAAGCGCGCGTGAGGAAGGGCGCGGGCAGCCTTAAAGGAGCCGCGCCCCGGTTTTGTGTGAGGGGATGTTTAACCCCTCGCCGTCCGCAGGGCTGAGCCCGCCCGGAGGGGCGCGCAGCCGGCACACAGTGTCCCTTCTTATCACAGAATCAGTTACACCCCCGAGATCATCGACTCTAATCTATGACCGAATACCACCACTCCAGTCTTCCCTTAAACACATCCACGCTTTCTGTGAAGGAATTCCTCCTAATGTCCAACCTAAACCTTCCCTGTCCTCTCGTCCTGTCGCTGTTTGCCCGGGAGCAGAGCCCGACCCTCTCCTGGCCACCGCCTTGTTGTGAACAATTTTAAAAGGTTCATTAAAACTAAGTTCAAATGTTAATAAAGTTTAAAGGGTTCGATTGTTAAGGTCAGGTTTACCTAGTTCCAATGTTTTATTTATTCCTTATGTAATGCTGCAGGTTTAATAACGCCCACGAAATTAATGTTCAGTGTAGGTTAGGATGTTGTAATGAGGTTTGTTTGGGTTTAAATGTTGTATTTAATTGATGTTCAATGTTAATCAATGAAGGGGGGGCTGCCAAGATGGCGAGGCCGAGCCAGGTTCCAGAAAATTCCAGGGATGAAGTCACGGTGTTCTGGTGATTTCGGGACTCCGATTGGGTCAGACCTCAACCAATCGGGGGGGATTTTGGGGAAATGATTGGTCAGGAATCGCCCTAGAAACGAGCCAACCAGCATCGAGCGAAAAGGACCAATCCAGTGGCTGACTGAAAACCAACCAATCAGAGAGCCAGGCCTGGCTATAAGAGCTGTGCTGGGGCCTTGCGTCAGCTCTTCCGCCCTTTGGATGAGGCCGGTGCGTGAGGGGAGCATCCAGCGTCATGCGCTGCTTTTGTCTGCCTTGCCACCCGGAGTCTTCGGCTTATCCCTGGCTCCTTTGTTCTCGGTTGTGGTTTTTAATAAATTTGTTAAATTTTAGTGGCGTGAGACCGTTATTTCTCACAGCCCCTTGACAGGGAATTGTGGAGAGCAACAAGGTCCCCCCGAGCCCCCTCTTCTCCAGGCTGAGCCCCCCCCAGCTCCCTCAGCTGCTGCCCACAGCATTTGTGCTCCAGCGCCTTCCCCAGCTCCATTCCCATCTCCGGACAGGCTCCAGCACCTCAGGGACCAGGGGGCCCAACACTGGATGCTGCTGCACCACTCCAAGAGTGTCCCCGTGCGCTACCCCCACAGGCCTGGTTCAATTATGGGACACCGTGAGACTGCCCTGGGTTCAGTGCTGGCAGAACCTGAGCTCTTGCAGTTCTGGGTGCTCAATTACAAGTGCTCTGCAGAGCCCCAACTCTGAAAATGATGCTTAACCCCTGGGAATAACAAAGCCCTTGCGGATGCCCGCTTTGAACATCCTAAAAAAGGAAGACATCTAAAATGACTGTTCCCATTTGAGAATGCTGTCAGCTAATTGACAGGTATTTCCATTAATCCATGGTTAAGGCATGTGTTGGAAGCGATTTTTGTGGTTTGGTGTTGCAGCTGTGCCTGCTGGCTCCTGTGATCGGGAAAGATGGCATTGAACACTTTTCACTAGAAATGGACTCACGTCATCAACTAGATTTACTGCAGTAAATAAATATATACATTTTGCAGTGGCTCTGCTATTTCTGACTCAATGCATGAAACCAATGGCATCCTACTTTTTAATAATGTTTCTCCTTTCCTCATCCATCACCTTCCATCAAGTACAGTACATTTCCATGTGAAAGTCACACGGAGTGGCACAGCTCATCTTTAAAGTTTAAATCAGTTTACTCTTTCGCTGTTTATAATTCTTCTATTTATTCATTTGATTGAAAGTGCCTGAACAACTGCTTTCTGTTAGGGTATGACTTGCAAAAGGAGCATTGCTCTGCTATCTGGAAACGGAATTTCAACATGAGCCTCAAGCAACAGACTTACCATCTACAAAGGCACTGATTTCATACTCTTGAATAATGTTTAAAGAAATCCCTGCAAGGAGCCATATGGTTTTGCAAAGAATCAGTTGATGAATGAATGAATGAATGCTGAGTTGTGTAACTCATTCATGATAGTCCCTTAGGCAAATCCCAGTGAGATCCAGGCTATTTATTTATTTATTAAAATCAAAGACAATTACATAAAATTGTGTTGGCTTATGTGCTGAGTCTCCTTTTCCCTTCTAGTTTTTAATGAACATGGCAAATATCCACCATTCAGCCATTTCTGTACTCTCTTCATCTGTACCAGCCTGATAAAAGGCTGCAGAGAGCCAGAACACTGAAGAATTCTTTCAGCTGCAAAAGTCACAACCCTCTGCACCTGCACTGATTTTCCCCTGCTGGTCTGGACCGTTCCAGGGAGGGGAACACAGGACGCTGTGGAGTGCAGAGGCGGAGCTGAACGCCACCTGATACCCCTCCAGAGCCTCAGGGTTCAATGTTACTTTTGTTTACACCTGGTGTCAGCAAAGCCTGGGTCTGCAGCCTCATGTTATGTGGGTCCTTGAATCAGGGAGCTGCATTTCTTGCGTCTGTACTGAGACATCAGCAAGAGCAATGTGGTGACACTTGGTGAGTGCTCCAAAGTGAATGACGTCTTGCAGGAGCACGGATCTTCCAGGAACACTGTCCTGTCCACCACCTCTCCAGGATACCCAAGGCTATCATCGTTGGCAGGAGGCATTTGCAATGGGAATGTTCTCCTACAAGGAAGGTATCTCCAGACAGGACCATCCAGAGGTCATNGGAAGGTATCTCCAGACAGGACCAGCTGGTCCATCCAGAGGTCAGCTTCAGTTGGTCCAGTACCTTTGGCCAAACACATAGGCAAAGAAAAACCCCAGAATTTTGTCCACTGACAATGATTTGGGTCTGGATGTTCTTACATTAAAGAAGAACCATTTGTTCCATCACAAATTTAAAAGGTCAGACTGATGGCTCTAGGAAGGATTATTTCAGACTTTGTGCAGTACTAAATTATCTGGTTTAGTTTTTTTATAAAAGAAACATCTCAGTAGGAGACAGTTCCACCATTTTACTAGATTATTCTTTGCCAAGGGTTGTTTTCCAGCTTTGCAATAAAGGAGAATGTCAGTCAAAAAGAAACCCCCCTGAACTTTTAAGATAGCTGTGTGCAACTTAATGACGTGAAATTAAAAAGGAGGATTTCTTTCCCTGCCAAAATGGAACTTAGGGAAAGAAAGGCTTCCCTACAAATAATTTGGACTTAAAATAACTTTGGTTTCAGGTCTGAAGATACAGAAACACGATAGACACTGATGTTAAATTGTCACAGAGTTTGTGCCAATTGGATTGTAAAGAAAATGACCTTCTATGTGAGCTGAATAGATGCTGAAGCGCCCGTTTGAGTCAAGCAAAAGGGTGACAGATATTTCAAAGCTCTGAACTACCTTGTAAGAGGTAAAGATTGTATTTAAACAGATGTTCTCAAAGGGGAAATAGCCTGTTCATTAAACCATCAATAATGCAAGGCCAAAGGTAGGTGACCTGCCCTAATTATGTGAAACAGTGACTGTGACAACACTTCAGCCTACTGTAACATTTTATATTTCTGTCATAGAAGGAGATGAATGAACCTGCTCCGTGTGGCCTAGATCACTAATTAAATGTCCACTTGTGAGTTGGATGGAGCAGCAATAGCTGTAGGAGAACCATCACAAATCAAGGAGCACCTTCCTACATGTAGCTTGTATTCATGTCTAGAATAATTTTAAAAAATGATCCTACAGCAATTCCTGAAACAGCACACCAATATGGACACACTTGATTAGTATCAGTGAGGGTAAAATGTTTTTTTCTTCACTGGAATATCTGTGCAGACTCAAACTGGAGCTTAATGAGCATTTTTCTGTGTTAGACAATGTATATCCACATCAGGAGTTAACATTTCTACATGAATGCACCCAAAGAAGACCAAGGCACACCCCACTGCACTGCACAGGGGTGTCTTTGGGAGTCAGGGGCATACCAGCCTTTAAGGCAGGACTTGGATCAGATGGTGCAGAAAAGAGGAGCTTGAAGGTTCTTACCATGTAGAAAAGGGGACTGCAGAGGAAAATAAGACCCCCAAGGCTACCAAAAGAGGAAATCCAGCTCAAATTCTTCATGAAGACCCTCTGATGCTAAATCATACAGAGACAGAAATGACACTTTCCCGCGTGTGTAAATACTGCTTTCAAATATATGATGTTAGCAGAAATTTCTTAAACAACCTAAAGGGACTGGTTTGGGTGTCACATTGACTCACTGATGGTTCTGTTTCGAAGCTCCTTCTGCCTGATGGATGCCTGAGCTGTCACACCCTTGGAAAGCCACAGGCTGTAGCAGAACTGCAGTCGCTCAGGCTGGTTTCTCCAAATGAGAGACTGCATGGAGCTGGGGCTCAGATACACAAATTAATTACTTTTTTTTCCCCCCAAGGATGCAGAAAGGAGAGAACTGCTCTGAAGCTGCTAAAAGCTGCGGTGCTGCCTCCAGTTAAATGTGTGCATTCCCAATGAGAAACTGCTGTCTCCGTTTCAGAGACGGATGGGTGCCGGCTCTGCGCGGGCCTCGCAGCCTTCGCTCGGCGCTGCTCCAGCACTGTCTGAGCTGGGGCTTTCCTTTGCAGATTCATTCCTCTGTCCTGTTCAGGCACCAGGCAGCTTGGACCCACTGTGACGCTGCAATCCCTCGCTCCTGTGAGTCATCTATCCAAATCCACTGCATCCCCTCAGCACCAGGACGGTGCCCAAACGAGCCTGCTCTCAGCCTTCAGCCCTGCTCTCAGCCTTCAGCCCTGCTCGGCATTTCCATCCTCTTCTACTTGCAGTGAGAAAGAAAGCCTCAAGGATCAAAATGATCTTTCCCAGGGAATTTCTTTCGCTGTTAGGATAAAAGAACGCCTTGTCTCTATGAAGAGATTATTTATACAGGTAGGCTCTTGCAGGCAGAAGGAAAGTCCCTGGTTTAAGGAGATTATGAGGTAGTTGGGACAAAAATAGAGTGCGAAGACCACAGTTTGAGAGAGAGGGAAATATTAAAGTATTACTAAAAGGAAGAAGAAAGTGTCTTGAAAAGAAGGAAGCAGCAAGTCTTGTGAAGTGTCTGTAGCTGTTTATACTTTTAAGGAGGTGTGTTGCACTTTTTTGGCTCAATGCCTAAGTTGGAGAAGAATGGGAAGATACTTACTCATATTTCATGTATTTAGACCTGTTTGCATGCTCTCAGTTTCTGCAGCAAGCGCATCACGACAGTTCCACTGACCAACAATCTTTTCTATTTTGCACTACTGGGATTCCTGAATGTTTCACAAATTTTTAGGCAATTGCACCACAGTACAGCTTGGAATGAGACTTGCAGGTACAGCCAACACATATGATCCCATCCCTTGAGCAGCAGCACCTCCAACAGGGTGACCTCAGCAGTGTTACTCATGCAGCCACCCCTCTTCTGTGTTTCAGCTTGTCTCACCTGAGTGCTAAAAGGTCTCAAATAAAGCATTCCTACTTTTCCTCTTTGCACAAGTCAGAGTGGTAAAATTATATCAAATACTGAAAAAGCAGTATTTATGGTGAATACACACAGAATTCTCTTGATATCCTTGACATCCGGTTCTGCTCCAAGTCATGGAACCTGAATTCTAGCTAAGTATGGGGTTTATTTTTTTTTGAAATGGAAACAAAACTGGCAGTGGTTTCAAGTGGACAAGTTATATTTATAGGGATAGTAGAGGAAACTGCAGTGCCAGCAGGGGTCTGAGCTGGGTGACTGTGACGGCCTCCGCTCAGCTGAAATCACAGAAATTACTCTGTCATTGCCTTTGTCACCACATTCCTGCATGGCCACGAGATGCACAGCCCCTGAGAGACACATCCTCCTGATTGCTGAGGGAAAAAGTTTAAATCTATTTACAAAGTGTTTTATTTATTTAATAAAAAACCCTAAAAATACCCAAACAAACAAAAACAACCAAAACCCAAAAAGAACCCCTAAAAGTATATATTTTTTAGGGAAAAAAATATTAGTTAAGCTCACAGAGCTATGAGAAATATACTTTTCAAATGAGAATAACAATGAAATTTGTACAGAAGCATAAAATACTTTTAAGATGAGTTTATTGCAGATAAGAGTAAAAATTGACATTATAAGGCTCTGAACTTTGCCACCCTTCACCACAAGTGTGCCTAGTGAATTACACACACCATAAACTCTATTTATTTCCCCCTCCTGGAGCAGTCCGGGGCATTTCTGCCGGTGTAAAGCCACACGTGGAGGGACCTCTGGAGACAGGGCTCCTGCAGGAGGAGCTGCGAGGTGCGGGGAGCAGCCCCCATGTCCCGGTGTCCCGGTGCCCTGGTGTCCCGATGTCCCGTTGTCCCGATGTCCCAGTGTCCCGGTGTCCCGGTGTCCCGATGTCCCGGTGTCCCCGGTGTCTCGATGTCCTGGTGTCCCGACGTCCCGGTGTCCCGATGCCCCGGTGTCCCCGCCGGGTCCCGGTGCCCAGTGTCCCGATGCCCCGGTGTCCCGCTGTCCCGGTGCCCCGGTGCCCCGATGTCCCGGTGTCCCGGTGCCCCGGTGCCCGGTGTCCCGGTGTCCCGATGTCCCAGTAGCCCGAGGTCCCGGTGTCCCGGTGCCCCGGTGCCCGGTGTCCCGGTGTCCCGATGTCCCAGTAGCCCGAGGTCCCGGTGTCCCGGTGCCCCGGTGCCCGGTGTCCCGGTGTCCCGATGTCCCAGTAGCCCGAGGTCCCGGTGTCCCGGTGCCCCGGTGCCCGGTGTCCCGGTGTCCCGATGTCCCAGTAGCCCGAGGTCCCGGTGTCCCGGTGCCCCGGTGCCCGGTGTCCCGGTGTCCCGATGTCCCAGTAGCCCGAGGTCCCGGTGTCCCGGTGCCCCGGTGCCCGGTGTCCCGGTGTCCCGATGTCCCAGTAGCCCGAGGTCCCGGTGTCCCGGTGCCCCGGTGGCCCGATGCCCCGGGTCCCGCGGTCCCGGTGTCCCGGGGTCCCGAGGCCCCGTGTCCTGATGTCCTGATGTCCCGATGTCCCGCTGTCCCGGTGTCCCGCTGCCCCGTGTCCCGGTGTCCCGATGTTCCAGTGTCCCAGTATCCCGATGTCCCGGTGTCCCGATGCCCCGGTGTCCCGCTGTCCCGTTGTCCCGATGTCCCAGTGTCCCGGTGTCCCCGCCGGGTCCCGGTGCCTCGGTGTCCCGATGTCCCGGTGTCCCCGCCGGGGCTGCGGGGTCGGGGGCTGCCCTGGGCGCAGCCCCCAGCAGGTGGCAATGCAGGAACACCTGCAGCCCGTCCAGCCCGGCAAAGGCTGGGGCTCAGAGCGTGGTTCCTTGGAAAAGCCCCGCCTGGGAAATCCTGCTTGGTGTTTTCAGCGTTAACTACAAATCGTTTTCACTGTCAGCGAGAGATTTTATTTTGTTTTGAAACTGTAGGATTTGAGCTTAGAGGCTTTGCAGCGGCAGGCTGTGGCAATGGGGTGGAGGTGCCAGATCCAAAACCTTAGGGATCACCTGCGAGAGTCATGGAATTATTTCTGTTGGAAAGGATCCCCAAGTCCAGCCATTGACCCAGCATTGTCAAGGCCACATGTGACAGATGTTTAAATATGGCATGTTATATATATCTATACACACACACACACATAATATATAATGTCTCTTAAGAACCCCCCTCACAACCCTTTTTCCCATATTCTGTTGCATCTTCTACCCCTGTGCAAGGCCACACTGTTTCTGAGCCAGGAATAATTCTTGAAACAGATCAGAACCTTTGAACATAATCACGGTCTCACAACAAAATAGGCAAAGAAGAGATTTTGTTTGAACAAAGCATTCCTGAGTATCACATCATAAAAACTAATTTTAATGACAGTTTAAAAGAGAACACATGTCTCTGAGAAAGCACTGAAGGTGGGGGCATTTTCCAAGAAGAATGACTGTGCTTGTAGAGGGAAATGAATGGAGTAAACCAAAATATAGAAACAGAAAAATACAGAAACATTAAAAATGTCTAGTGGCACACTGCCTTTTTTCTAAACACACACACACACACACACACACACACCCCCCACCCCAACCACCTAAAACAAATAAAACCAACCCCAACCCCCCCAAAAAACCCCAACAAAAACACCCCCTCCTCCCCAAACTCTAAAGCAAATTTAAAAATCAATATGGAAGATATTTGAGCTTGTTAAGAAATCAATGAAAAAAGTTTGATTGCACCAAAGGGCTGCTGAAAAAATTATTTGCCCTTGTTATTATAACTGTAAAACCTGTTCCTGTCAGAAAAGTGACTCTTCCTTGAAAGGCCAGTGCTGATGAACTGAAATCACAGCCGAGCTGCCAAAACGCTGCCCTGGGCACCATAACCACAGCCTGGTTCAAGTGGCTCCAGAGGAAATGATGGAAATGCTGAGAGGTTCCCTTACATGTGTCAAACACAGTGTAACTTTACTTACTACAAACAAGGAATCCAAATTATCGGCAATCAGTACAGTTTCTCTCATCTCCAAATGCTTCTATCACTGCTTGGACTCTGTTTTAAATGGTGCAATAAAAACCCTAGGGAACAAAATTTATCTGATGCAGAAATACACTGCTTTGTCTCTTCAAAAGTATCACAGCTCTTGAACTGCACAGGAATATTTTAACATCAATCCATATTCTGCATTTGCTGCATAGAAAAGCAGCAGTTCTTGGTATTTGAGAACCATCAAGAAATTTCAAATATGTCTCTATTATACGGAATCGCACTGTGGGAACAGCAGGGTTAAACAGTTTCAGGGCAATAACAAAATGCACTAAGTAGCTTAAGCTCTGTAAAATGTGTAAACAGCACAGCAAATACTAAAATAATATGCATTTTTAAAAGTTCTTTAAAAAAATCTGTGACATATAGGAAGAGTACAAGAACAAACAGCAGGAAAGAAATAGTTGCAATAGTTCCTATTAGTAAAGATGTAAATCAGTTTTGATTGTTGCGGGGTAACTTGTTCATAAAATAAAATTATCTTCAGGGGAAAATATCACATTAAGTGATTCTGAGTATAGCAGTGAAAAACACAAGAAACAAAAGATGAATTCAAACGAGAAACCAGGCACATATTTTACCAGTGAGGAAACAGATTCTCTGTGTCATGATGATGTTTTTCTGACAGATGTGCTTGAACCAAACAGCCCTGGATTGTAAATAGTTTTGAGACTCGACATCCAAAATCAGGACACTGGAGATCTGTTGCCACTGGCTCTTTTGGAAGGCATTGCATTACAGAGAAGACTTTTTACACAAAACAGAGATGGCAGGACATGAAAATCCTGGTGACTCAGACAGTCACTGTTGAAGAGGATCCTGGCTACTCGTGCTGTGGAGTTGTCAGTGGATCCTGGAGAGGAGACAGCACAGAGGGAGAGTGTGCTGTCTTACACTTGCAAATACAGTGTAAGAAAAAGGATATTGTGTCTCTTTGAAGCATCCTTCATTTAAAAGTGACTACTGGAAGTTTTTGAGAATGTTCCAAATTTCAAGACTCAATTACCTAAGGACAGAGAAGGGTGGTAGGAAGGTTCCTCTAACTGCTTGGAGCAGATGAAGCTGTGAGGTTGCATTTTTAATCTTTGGTATTTTAACAGAACTGATCCATACTGGTACATTTAATGGGATTAGCACAAAGTTTTAGAACATTCCAGAAACTTCTTCTATGAGACTTCATGTTTTAGCCCAGACCTTTTAGTATCTCTTCACTTGAGCGTGATCTTCATCTACACCTTGAGGTGTTATTTTAAAATAATAATTTTTAAATAGCCACCCAAAGTTTCAGTGTTAGGTTCACTGGCCCAAAGATTCTTGGCTTCTTCAGCCAAGACAAAACTGGCACCAGCGCTCTGAGTTCTTTTCATGGTGTTCCTGGAAATACAAGATGTGGAGGGAAAGAAGACAAACACTTGATTCAGATAAAAATTTACTCCTGCCTCTCACACCCTCAAATGCAAAGATCACAGGTGATGTTATTTATGGTTTCCCAGTGCAAAGAAACCGGTCATTATCCTTTGCTAATTGGTTTAGAATAAGTGAGGTATTTCTGGATGCAGCAGCTGCTAATCTTACTTCAGTAAGGAATTCTTAATTTTACCTCCTCAGAAGAAGGTTCCAGAGACATGGGGAATATGTTTTGGCCAAGGGTAGGATAATTTCTCTCTTAACAGGGCAGGTGACATTCTTTCCAATTATTATAAAAATTAGGTGTGTCAAAGAAGGTCTGTTACTCACTGAAGGAGCAAAACAGCAATTCAGCTGTAGCCTCTGGGCTTTTCTCTATACCTGGTAGTTAAACTGAATCATTAGCTGTCCTATAACACCAGCACCCTGTTTATTCACTGTTTTTTGAAGTAGGATAATGCAGCACTGAAGCCAGATAGCTGGCAATGGATGTGACAGTGACATTCAAAGAAAACAGATGCCACAAAGCCTGGATCATCAGAGGGTATGCATATCTGAGATCAACATTTGCAAAGTGCTGCTGGAAAAGAAAAGCCAGCAGATTTGCATCAGCAACATCAGTTCTCATCTATTCTTCACTGTCTGACCATCTAACAAGATAGGATCACACACTCCCTGGTATTCCTCCCCTTCCAGGGTCGTTCCTCCTGGAGCTGGCTGTGTCTCAGCTCCCACACACAGAGGTTGGCAGCGCAGCTGCTCTCAGCACGTTCTGTGCCCAGAGGATGGGCGAGTGGCAAATGCCCTGAGGGCAAGATCCATGTACAGGCCGAAGAGACTCCAAGCCTGTTTGGCTCAAGCCTCATGCTGACTCCAGGGAAGAGTCAGGAAGCAGGTTGCAATGCTCCTGAAATAGGAATGTAACACTGGGCTCAGCTGATCAGAGCTGGGGGTTACCCTCCCCTCCAGAGCAGACCCCCCATTCTGCTCAGGTATCTGCAGCTGGCACAGACAGCACGAGATGCTGCTGCTGCTGCTTCCCTCGCTCCAGCAGCCGCCCATGGAGATGCTCTCCTGCTGCATCCCCCACCACCCAGCCTGAATTCTTCTCCATTTCCTTTGGTGGAAGCCAGCCCTGTCAACTGATGTTCCTTATGGCCACAAATAGGATCAAATAATTTCATGAGCTCCTGTGCAGGGACAAGCAGGACAAGGAGACAGCGACTTCAGTGTGCACAGTTTAAAATAGAAAACTGTGTCACGATCCTCATGGAGAAAGAGCCTCTTCCCCCACACCACAGATCAAAACAGCTTCTACCCAGGAGCGACCTCAAAAGGAGGGGGGCCAGCAACAAGCAGCCAGGGGTTCAAACCCTGCCTGTTGGGTTTCTGCTGTCCCGGAGCAGTTCTGCCAGCAGGGCGCAGAGCTGGTCCCAGTGGAGGTGTTAGCTGGGCATTACAGCACCATGCCAGGACGATGCCCTTCCTGGCAGGAATTAATACAAGGTTTTTCCTTAATGACTGCATCCAGGACAACTTGAGCTTTTCTAAGATCAATTTCACCCTGACCCCTCCAGTATTTAATAAAATATTTCTCTGGTTTCCATCCCTAAAGCTGCTACTTGAAAGAGGAGACATCTCCATAAGGGGCACGCACGGGCACCCTGAAGAACTTCCCACAGCTCTGCTCCTGGCTCTTCTGTGCAATTTGTCTTGCTATGGTTTGCAGAGAAAGAAAAGGAAATTGTCTACTGGTTTATTATCTGTTTATTTCCTTTCGAGGAATTTGTCTATATGATCCTGCTTAATCTCCATGGGTGGGGAAAAAAATATTTAAGTTAGTTAAAGATCTTTTTGTCCTGAAGTGAATAGACCTTATCATCTTTTTCTCCTCATTCTTCCTTCTGGCTCTGTCAGGAAAATGTCCTGGCTGAGATTGCAGATGATCTCCCTGGGAAAATTTGCTCCTCTGCTCTGTGGGGTAGTTATAACTATTTCCTTAAATGCACAACATAGAATTTAATTTTATGGGATAGGAAATAGGGTCAAAGGAATTAGGTACAGATCTTATCCCCCCACTTAACCAGCTTTAGTTTTCCATTTTAGTTTGGGAAGCTGAACAGCTGAGTGGTTTCTCTGCTTCAGCTGCAGTGTAAGAGATATAACCTGAACACCCAGGACTGTGCTCCAGCTTCCAGCACAGCAGCACCAGACCCCTCTGCAGCCCCAGCATCAGAAGGATCTGGACCTGCTGGAGCAAGTCCAGAGAAGGCCACAAAGGTGATCAAAGGGCTGGAGCCCCTCTGCTGTGGAGACAGGCTAAGACTGCTGGGGGTGTTCAGCTTGCAGAAGGCTTTGAGGAGACCTTCCAGCACCTTCTAGAACCTAAAGGAGTTACAAGGAAGCTGGAGAGGGACTTTTGACAAGGGCATGGAGTGACAGGATAAGGGGCAGTGGCTTCAAACTGGCAGAGGGCCGGGTTAGATTGGATATAGGGAGGAATTTCTTTACTGTGAGGGTGGCAAGGCCCTGCCCATGGGTTGCTCATAGAAGCTGTGGCTGCCCCATCCCTGGCAGTGTCCAAGGCCATGTTGGATGGGGCTTGGAGCAATATGGTCTAGTGGAAGGTGTCCCTGCCCGTGGCAAGGGCTTGGAATAAGATGATCTGCAAGGTTGCTTCCAACCCAAACCATTCTGATTCTATGTGATGTGATTCCCAGACTGGATACTAGAGCAGCTTCTTTCCATTACAGCTGAAAAATTGACAATCCCAGGAGACTGATCACTTGGTTTCTCTAACTAGTCACAATTTTTTGCACTTCCATGTTGCTAAGTTATTTCTGGTTTTCTCAGTGCATCTCCCTCTCCATGCCGCCCACTGATGTTGCGCATTCCCATCTTTATTAGGAGCAAGCAGCAAGGTGCTGGGTGCAGTTTTGTAAACAAGTCTCGATGTCTATCCCACAGTACTTCCATGTTAATTTTTTCTTCTTACTTGCACTTTTAAAAGCTTCAGTTATTTTCATCTCTTTGAAAGGTAACTGGCTGATAACATTTCTCAGCTCTGCCCTGATGCTTGATCTCATTTTTAATGAGTCAAATCAGACAGCTTTTCTTGTTCAGCAGTCCTGTTTCTTGTTGTTCTGCCATTTCCTATTGTTCTTCTTGTGGTGCTACTTATCCTACAGCTGATTTCCTCTGGCTTAGGGTACAGAGCTCTGATAATTGTAACATGATCAAATAGCAGGATTTTATGGTGTAGTCAAAAATACCTGATTCACAGCTGTGAGCTCCTCAGTGAAATCAACTTGTTGCCAGCTAGCAATGAGGACTAATTTTATTTTTGATGTTAAGAACTCCCATGTAGTTTTAGAGCTTCAGTTCAAACTGAGATTAGGACTACATCTCTTAGGACTTTTTTTCAATGCCTAGCTCAGATACACACAACTTCTCACAAAAGCCAGCTGTAAGGTAGAACTACTTTGTGTTGGCTCTACAGGTGCTGTGCCAAAAACACCTTCAGCCCTCACATCCAACAGTAACTGAACTGTAACTTCTTGTTTCCTCTCACTGGCCTTGATTGCAATTTTTCCTGACTGTGCCAGAGATACTTCTACATACAGGATCTACCTGGCTCTAAGAGAATGTGTTAGTAAAGAGGTAAGAAATTCTGCTGTCCTGCTCTACCCATCCTACATCTAAAACAAAGAGAAAGTTGAGCTCCTGAAAATTTCTCAGAGCTTAGCTAACAGGGCCAAGTCTTTAAAATAATTACTGAATTAATCTCTGGAAAAGCATAACGGCAGGGACATCCTGGTGAACATCTGACTCCCCTCATCATCAAACAAGGAATTGCTATAGATTCAGCAACTAAAGGAAACTACTGGAAACTAATTTATCTGTTCAAGGATCAGATGAAGATCAGACTTGACCAACTATCATGTGGATTTTAGCTGGGTTTTATTTGGTGTTCAGAATAATGAGTTTAGAATACCTCATTATGGAACATGAAAAAGCAGGTTGGAAAAGTTTTAAATACTCATTTTGTTGTATAACGTGACCTCTATCATGCAACAGGACACCCAGTGCACATTGTCACAGTGTGGGTCTCAAAGCATCCTCAATAAAAGTGTTTAGTGTTTCCCAACACACTCTGCTCAGGCTACTTGAGGCTGAAAAAAAAGCAAGTCAGTGTATTGTTGTTTTTTTTTTTTTTTCTGAATAGTGGTCCATTAAGCATGTTCAAATGCTTCTTTTTTGTAGATTTCCAGCTGTAATTTTCTCATTCTTCCTGTCCCAAATAATTTTTTTTTCCCAAGGAGTAATTTTATTACTGAGTAGGAAAGGCCATGCTTATATTAAAAATAAAAACCCAAACCCATACCAGTCCATCAGTCTTTAAAGCTTGTGGGAAAGTGTTCTGCCTGAGTTTGGTATCAGCTTTGCTATTTCCAACCTACAAAATGTTGTGACCTCAGCATCCTGAACCCTTCTCAGCCTGGAAGATAATGGAAGCTGAAACAGGTACAAAAAACCCCCAGGGCACTGTGAAGAGTTACCAGTATCTCTCTTTTTGCAATACTGGAAAATCTTCAGTATTTAGAATAGGGCTTTGGACCACAAGAAGCAGAAGGAAAGGTTAAGGCAGTTCTCATCCTTGGTGTAACTGGAAATCAGAGGAACATGTCCTGACCACAGATGGGACAAACTGCTGCCTTCAAACAGGAACGCCGCAACCAAAATCCAGAGCCTCGAGTCTCACTGTGTTAAGTTGCCTGGCGAGACTGAAAAAATGTCAGTGAAGGATATTGTTCATTTCCAGCTCAGACAGATCTTGAGAGAAGAGTCTGCTTTACCAGAGAGCTTCTACCATTTCAAGTAACTTTACACTTTCTCTTGGTCACCTGCTGTCTGGGGCCACCTGTGAGATCAGCTGTGAACCAACACCTCTGTTGGATCGGGAGCTCAGGGCTGCAATGAGCAGCCAGGGGATGCAAACCAGAGCTCCAAGCTGCACCAAAGGAGTCTGTGCCTGCCACCATTTCTGACCCTCATACAGCTGGAGGCTTCCACAGCCATGGCAGAGCAAGGCTGAGAGCAGCCCAGCAGCTCAGAAGGGCCAGCTGGGGGCTACAGCTGCCTGTGGCACACAGGCCTCGCTGCAGTCAGAATGGGTTGTGTGACTGCAGATCTCCAAAGTGAGCAATCTGAGCTAACAAACAGCTGAAGCTCCCCTACGCTCCTTCTGGAACACTCCCTTGTAACACACCATCAGGGACTGAGTCCTCACGTTGGCACCTGGCCCTCTGGAATCACACCTCCCATAAATGGCGGCCCTCCTTGTAGGACAGCTGCTCTCTTCTCCTCCCATCCCAAACTAGGTTTTTTGGGGGAGTGTGGGTTTCTCCACCACTCTGCTCAGGTCACAGAAATCAAAAAAGGCTGGTCTCAGGAAACCACAGCTCTAACTGGTACTTAAGAGAAGCAAAAGCAACCATTTCCATGCCAACTGTTGTGCAATTACCACACATTCCCTCCGCTCCAATTGAACTCTACCGCTTCTTTCCTGCTTTGGCCTTTTACGAATTTCTGTAAACTGTGCCCCAAAGAAACAGAGGTGCTGTTCCATATGGGTTTGAGTAACCCTGCTCCTCAGGGTGACATCCTCTTCCCTTCTGAACTGAGGGTGCTCCAACTCTTTCCTCAGGAGAAAGGAAGAAACCAGTTACTGCATAACTGATAGCAAATTACTCCAGTTACTAATATAAGTTCTCTCAGTATTTGCCTCCACCTACTCTTAGCACATTGCTTTTCTTCTAAGGAATCATTAAATCTGCCACTTCAGAAAAAGCCCAGAGAACAGACCCTTCCCTTCAGCAGTGAGTGAAGGAGCACTGGCCTGTGCCAAACTGGCAGCACTGCAGTGGTCCAGTCACATCTGTTCTGAAGCATCAATAATTGATGCCTACTGCAAATGGAACCCTTTCAAAGACACCTCCCTGGAAATCCCATGTATTTACAGCTTCACAGTGGCTTGTACCATCGGTTTAGCAAGAGCTGTGACCTTTGTGTGCTGAACATGAAAAGAAGTTGTGGTCCTTTGACTGTGCTTTGTTAGCGTCCTTTAAAGCATGAAAAACCCACACCTAACATTGCCCACAACATTTTATTAACAGGAAGGCTCTAGGACATGAGGCAGTCTTCTAAGTAGAGACAGAAAAAACCCTGGAGTATACTGTTCATATATGAAAAGTTTAAACCAAAAATACTTATTTGACTGAAATGCTCTGAAGAACAACGCTTATGGTTGTTGTGTGGCACTTTTTTGGTTTGCTAGGTGATTTTTTGGGTTTTTTTGTTTTGGTTTTGTGTGTGTGTTGTTAGTTTTCTTTTTTCTTTTAAATCTTGCAGAACACTGAAAACCAACACTTGGAAGATACACTCCTTTTTAAGAGAGGCCAGTGAGAGTGAATTTTTTTACATTTAAACACAAAACAGCTTTCTAATTTTATATAATCAAGAAATGGAAAACAATTTTTATTAACATGTCTTACATTTACAATCTTTTATTAGCTAATCAACATCAACATGCAAAAATAAGCGCTAAATACAAACCTCTACAATATGGTTTTGTTTAAACTACAATGGTTTAATTCTTTTGAGAAGTCATAAGGATGTGTTCTGCAGTTGTTAAAACTGAACTATTAGTTTCAGTAATGAATACTATTTAGACCCTAAAATTATGTAATCATCCTGCAAGGCATCTTCAGAAACTTTGCCCAACACTTAAGAATACCAGCTCATTGTCATGTGAGTACATTCTCAAAGCAAGAAATAAGGCAGTAGCACTAATGATTTCATATTGAACCCTATGCACATAACTAATAACTTTAGAAGGACTTTAACACTATGGTAGACTGGAAAAAGAACATTTAAACAAGCATTGGATTTTGCCTGAAATGTTCTCAGTTCTTCTTGATACTTATGCAACCTCCTTAAAATATTTGGGTTTGGAAAAAGACTTCATACTCCTTCAAACCAGTCCCTATTTGATCCTCCAGAGAAGCCACCTTGTGTCAAAGACATCGAAAATATCTTCTCATGGAAATAAGTTACATCATTCATGTTCAGGATTACTTCACCAGAGGATCATAAAGAAGGCAAAGAGGAGCTTAAAGGAGAACACGTTGGTAGTACTGAGATCTTTGATAACAAAAGGGTCTTGGACAATTGTGAAAAAGAGGGAAGAAAAATGGATTTCATTTCAAATCTGTTCTAACTTTCCCCCAAGTGCAAGTGTCCATCTTTAAAGAAAGCTATCCTTTAAAAGATGAAAGTACTTTTCTTTGAGAAGAGTCCAATTTTTGACCTTATGTTACAAAACCTTAACAATCAAAATTTGTTTTTGTGTTTTTATTCAAGTACAAACTTAAGTCATAATTCCTCTCTTCTTTTTTTTTTTTTTTTTTTTTTTTTTTTTTTTTTTTAAGTTTTTTTTTTCCTTTCAAGAGTGTTTATTGTTGCTCATTGATCTTTGGTCGCAAGAAACAATAATGCCACCGACAGGTCTGCTCCCCAAGGTGGCAGGTTTTGCTTCTTTGCCACACATTAAGGCCCCCCCCTTTACAGGGTATGCCAAGATACACTGTGTCAAAATTCCAGCGGCACTTCATCATGTGTTTTACGGACCTACATGATGTAGACTTTCTCAGCTTGTGAGAAGTTGAAGACTTCTTTGGTTCTTGGGCAAATTACTTTGTCATCTTGACGAATAGAAAGCAGAGACTGAAAAAGAGTGAAACCAAAAGATAATATTCACAGCAGTAACTCAAAACATTATTGAACTGTTTAGGAAATGAACTTTTAATTTAAAAAAATGTTGTGGTCTGAGGTTAAAACATCTTTGTCCCCAGGAGTTACTTATTCTACATTATTGCTCTCTGGAGGGAAAGATTTCCAATGCCATTTGATCTCTTGTTATAAATTCACATAGGTATGTGACCATTAATATGTCTTCATTAAGACCAATTTAAGCAGCTAAATACACAGTCCTTAAAAAAACATTACTGCAAGAAGTATTTTTCTAGCTTCTGACTGAGTTTATAAGCTCTTATTTTGATCTAGCAAGTTATTCTAACCACTGCTATTTTAGCCTTCAGCAAGCCATTGACTCCAACACTTACATTGTATCCATAGACATATCCATTTGGTAACATCATAGGAGGATTATTTTCGTTCATTACATCCCCCGAAATCTTGCAGACTAGTCGGGAGTTGGCACAATGTGCCATCGGCAGGGGCTGAGCCAGCTTGTTCAGGGATTTGCTACACACAGGGCAGTCGGGGTTTTTTGAGCTCCCATCCTCTTTATAACACTGTCTGTTAACAGCAAGTTAGGGAACCATCGCCACAATGAAACCGTAATTCACTTCCCACTGTACGGGAAACCTTAAAATTACAAGATCGTCAGCTGTGCCAACAGAGCCCAGGTGACAGAATGCACAGGAACATTTAATTCAAGTTTAATGCCTACACAAAAGAATCAAGGGTTTGCTTTGTTTCAAGGAACAAGAGTGAGCAAAACGCGTGTCTGGCAGGCTGCACAGGTAAAGCTTCTGAGGTGCAGCACTCCAGCAGCACCAGCCCTTCTCCAGCACGACACAGTGTGCAGCAAACCCAGCGAAGTTTCAAAAGATGCAGATATTTTTGATTATTCACGTAAAACTTGGCAGGTAAATTCGCGTTTCAGTGCTTAAAAACCAGTAATTGTGACCCAGCTCACTAACCCTTGCAGGCACATTCACTAATTTAAGACACCTGAAAAGACAGCCAAACCAAACACAATGTTACATTTTACCTTAAATTTTTTGTTTGGGCATGCCTTTTTTTTAAACCATGAAGCCACTTGTTATAATAACCCCTCAATTTAATAGTGACCAATTTATACTCCATTTGAACAACTCATGAGCAAAAATATTGAAGTATCAGATTTCTTAGTTGAGCTCTCTGAAAAGCATCCATAAGGCAAAAATAAACCACCACAAGACTTTTTTTCACTCTCAGTAATATCTGCATTAAAGGATACGGTGTTTTTATAGCTGAAAGGCCTGCCTGGAGTGTTATAGTAAAAACAGAATTGTTTCCCAGCTGATGTAGTCTGTAGTTATCATATCTAAACTGTTGGATCAGCATTCTCCATCGAGCAGGGTCCAAGAGATCCTGTTAAAAAACAACACAACTATAAGTTGCTTTCAATTTAATTGTCCCAGGGGGCAAAAGCCTGGGAGTGGCAAGCTGTGCAAAGCCCACTCCAGCAAATCCATCACAAAACAGAAGTGGACATCCCAATGCACAGTGTTTAAAAAGTACTTTTAACACTACTTTATTAAATCAAGTATTGTTTAAAACAGCTGCAGCAATATTCAATCTCCATCATGTACCAAATGTTCTAATCACGGTATGTAAATCCTGGTGAGGTTACTTCTTCCATTTAGTTTCCTAGAATGCTGGACTACTTAGGAAACAACATTAGTACTGTGGAAGGTTTCTTCTACAGCTCCAAACTATTAACATCAAAAAATCAGAAGTGTTTTTTAACTTAAGGCAGGCTAATTCTGCTTATAAAAATTTGTAATATAAAATATTTACAGAATTTTGTAAAAAGATTTCAATTTGAAAAAGCTGGCACAATCCCAGGTGAGAAAAAGCTTACATAAGCTACTCATTTAAGAGAAAAAATTCTTTACTGCTGTGTGTTACCTAAAAGTCAGGGAACAGTAGTTAAAGACAGGATTTTTCTTTTCATGGAAGTAAGAACTAAGCCCACAGGTCACGGATATATTGAACTCTAAAAGCAATGCTGTGAAAGAGTCCTGTAAGAAATAAAGATCCTTTGAAAATATACTTAGCGTATCTATACAGGCAGACACTTAATGCTTTATTTCTTATCCTTTGTATCCATAACCTGCACTTTGGCCATGAGGAGTGACAATATTTATTTAACTTTATGTAATATGTATCACATAGACATTACACGTATATATTATATTTGATCATATTGTCAACTGTGCATGCTGCACTTTGAGGGAACTAGGAGAAACAATCTGGGGACACCTTACAGCACCTTCCAGTATCTAAAGGTGCTACACGGGATCTGGAGAGGAACTTTTGACAAGGCATGGAGTGACAGGACAAGGGGAACGGCTTCAAACTGAAAGCAAGCAGGGTTAGATTGGGTATTAGCAAGAAGTTCTTTGCTGTCAGGGTGGTGAGACACTGGACCAGACTGCCCAAAGAAGCTGTGGATGTCCCATCCCTAGAACTTGGCTCTGCTGAGGCCACATCTCAAGTCCTGTGTTCAGTTTCAGGCCCCTCACAAGAAGGACATTGAGGTGCTGGAGTCCAGAGAAGGCACAGAGTTGGGGAAGGGTCTGGAGCACAAGCCTGATGAGGAGCAGCTGCGGGAGCTGGGGGTGTTTAGCCTGGAGAAAACCACGTGGACACAGCAGATGAGGACATGGATTAGTGGTGGTGCTGGGCTGATGGTTGGACTGGATGATCTCAGAGACCTTTTCCAACCTTAACAATTCAATAATTCTACTGTTCAAGGCCAGGTTGGATTGGGCTCCAAGAAATCTGGTCTAGTGAAAGGCACAGTGACATAAGATTGTTCAAGGGATATGAAAAGAAAATAGCTTGTTTTGCCACAATAGTAAACATTTTCCTTGAAGTCCTAAAAGAGGAAAAGCTGGAGAAAGTTCTGTTCATTGGTTATAGAAGATGCTTCTTTCCTTGGATTAATAAAAATCAGTTGGTTAGAAATACCATCTCACAAACTTTGTCACAGATTTAAATTTACTTAAAGGCATTTTAGGAAGCCATTTATGCACAGAAGTCATAGTTGAGATACTAAAGGGAACTCCAAACAACCATGTGCTGTCATTGTGTTGAACTAGGTAATTATTAGAGAATTCAAAACTTAGCTTCCATAAACTAGAATGTTTTAAGTCATATCCATAAGTATTAGGGAATTTGTTCTCATTATATGGTTGTAGATGAAACAATCCTAGCTATTTATCCTTATTCTCCCTCACTGAAACACTCCATCCAAACCAGCCCTTAGAATAAAACACAGGATTTTTATTTCCTGCCTTTTGCTCTCTAACTACTAAAATAATGATAAGCTCTATCTTACACGCAGTCTTATGACACATCTATCATTTATATTCATAACTTAGATCAACTCTACCATGTAAAATACCAGGATCCTTTTAGGACTCTGGGATGAGCAAAGAAATTCATATTGATTCTGTGAGTTGTTCGTTTCAGGGTTTTTTTGTGTGTTTGTTTTGTTAAACTGTGATTTCATCATCATGTTTAGAAAATGTGTTTATGCTGGCACTGCCACATATTGGCTTGGCATTTCATGGAATTCTTGTCTTGCTTTGACAGCTCAACTCTTCTCTACCTTCTGCCTCCAAAGCCAAGTAAAAAAGAAGTGAATTAAAACATGACCATAGAACCCAAGTCTGTAGAAGCAGTAGCTAACTATGAATTTTGGCTGATTTAAATTTAGATGTAGATGTTACCACTAATATCAATATTAATTTGCATAATCCAAATAAATAAACACTTATTTTAAGGAACAAAAATACTGCTTTCAGATCATTCAAATCATCTTTCCTTTCTTCATCCCAACCACTGCAACAACAGTGTAATGTGAGAAGTAGTATTAAAGCCACAGTTTTGTATGTTGAACAAGACTTCTCTTTTTTTTTTCCTTTGTACTTCCCCATCTTCTGCCTCTTGCTGTATATTTAATTATTGTGCTTCCAGCCCCACAGATCTCTAGTGTTGGGTTTATGGTAAGCCTAGCTCAGTGTGAATCCACGTTACTATTACAATCCAATGAGAACAATACAATCACTTTCTGGATTAATGTACAAGGACTAGTTACTAAAATTAAGAACTCTTACAAAGGTGGAATTTAGGAAGTAAAATTTAAAAAAACATTTATCTTGATATTATCAATGCATTTTCCTGTGGTGAAAAAAGAACCGAAACATCTGTTTTAATATTGTGTAGCACTGAATTTCAAGCAGCATGTTACCTTATAGGGAGAGATATGAGTGTCTGAAGGGAAGGCCAACATTCCCATCACCTGTCGGACCTCATCCAGCTGGCTTCCCTCAGCCTGACTGAAGTGCTTTCTCGCATGTCTGAAATAGAGAATTGATACATTAGACAGCCTTGTTTCTAAACCAAGTACATTTACTTAACTATGGAAGATTTCAGAGAAAATCTCTAGATTCTGCTCTCAGTATATGAACTCCGAGAGTGCTCTGTGTACATTTAAAGGGCTGGAAAAAACACATCCCGCAAATGGAAATGCAAAAATGACTAAGAATTAGCATTTTTACACTATAATTTCTTAGAAACCAGAATCTTTTTAAGGTAGTGTGAAGTCTTGCCTCACCTAGAACTTAAACAACCGTGATTATTAGAAGAAATGTCTCTGCTCATGCAGGTTCAGTGTATGACACTCCTCTGGCATACACTCTCAAGTGAGATAAAGGCAGTCTGAAAATCAGCTTTTCCAGACCCATTACACATCAAGAGCATTCAATATCTGCCTTGCTTATACTGACATTTGGGGCAATGTTTACTTTAAATATATGATTTTTTGGAGGCAGGGGTATAGGCTAGAAGACAGTATCACTTTCAGTGCACACTTCAAAATATTGTAGGGCAATGTAATAGAAAACACCTTGTTAAGAGCACTTTTTTTAGCCAGGAAAACAAAAAAATTAATTAGAACTTTAGTATAAATTTTTGTACTTCAACACATACAGATTGTGAGAGATACACACATGGCTGAAAGCTTGGCTATTTGAAAGCGTGACAGGATTACCAGAAACGTATTTAATACAAACTTTAATATTTTTCAGGAAATAGTAAGAAACCACAAAATTATGACCAGATTATAGGGATATTCAACTACTTAAAAACCCTGCATGAAAGTTTCCCCAATCTAGTCTTCCCAAGATCAGTAATTCTCAAGTTGGAGTGTAAGTGCGCAGGAAGATCCTTCAGCCTTTAAAGTGCATGATGAGTTCAGCATTTCTGCTAAAAGCTCCTGTTCTCAGTGGTGCACAGATGCAGCACAGTAGACTGGGTATGGAACCAGCATTATACTGAGTTTCTGTCATTGCATAAGTGTAGGAAAGTTTTCCCTATGCTGTGACTTCTGCGCAGTTAGTATTATGGGGAAGATATCAAGTCATCTCTCAAGTACTCTACTAAGAGTTTGCTCTTTTTTAGCTTTTGAAGAGTCTTTTATTAATTCCTAAATTACTTTTAGGAATAGACGGTATTTTCAAAATGCCTGTTTCATGGCTTGAATAAGAAAACCAAGGCAAGTTTTTTTTTTCCAATTCTGAATTTGAATACTACACTGAGGTCATCAATACCATGAGAACAGTCTCTTTAGCAATGTTTCAGTACTCCCACTTCCTCTCCCACCCAAGCCAGGAAGCAATGGAAGTTATGTAGGACAGAGTGTTTCCACCCAATTTCCTATGCTGGGTGAGCAATTCAGGAATGTAAACACTGTTCCCCAGGTGATTACTGTTATGAGAGCAGAAGCACAAACCCCCTGGCCTGAGAGAAGAGACAGCCTGGACACACTGGAAGAAAGCTAAAATAACATTGGAGAGCTGCAGATGAAATCAAGAGCTTTTGAAAACAAAGATTAGGCAAACAAAGAAATTCAGATCTACCAGTTGAGATAAATTATTATCTGTGCATGCATGAGAGAAAAATGAGGAAAAAAAATCTTCTCAAAAGAACTGATCAGAGTGCAGTTGTGTTCTGTGATGGTAAAACAGAAGTGACACTTTGCACCAGCCTGGTTAGTGTTGAGGTTCTCCTCCCTGCCAGGCCATCAGCCTTCCATCACTTGCAAAGTACTGAACACACCAGGATGTGGTGGCTGTTTTGGGTTCAGTCAGAATGAGTTAGGTTTTCCAAAGTGACCTGGTGTTAGTCTTTATCTCCTGACTTTCCCTTCCTCCTGTTTTCTTCAGAAAAAAACCAAGGAAGGTTTCCCACAAGGCCTGCATGCTATGGCTGAACTTCACCCACTGAAAGCCAACACTGAGAAATTAAAATGGAGCAAGATATCTTTTAAAGGTGAAGCAAGGTCATTAATTCACAGCACTCAAGTCTTTTTTAGATTGGGAAGGAAGACACAGTACTGTAAGTTACTTGGGAATACACAACAGTGAAATAAGACCTTATTTGCTCTCATGCCATTATTCACCCCTTTCCTTGTCATTCAGCTGTTTCCACCTCTGTGCAAGTGTTGTTATGCTCCTTGAGGTCTGTGTGAGCATTACAACGCTTAACTGCAACGTTTTTACCACCATTAGCACATACACGTCACTATAGCTAAGGCAGGGGGCCAAAGTTTTCTAGATAGTATTTTTAAAATCCTGACAACAGACCATCCCTGAAGCCACTAAGTTCCTGTGACAGATCTAAGTAGTAGGCAGAAAATTTTGTTTTTCGAACCCCAGAATGATTCTGTAAACTCTGCAAGGACAAAGTCCATCATCTTTTGTGTGTCCCTCCAGCCCACGCTGGTACAGCTGACATACTGTAATTCACAAAGACTGAAGACCTACAGTTCACTAAGGGTACATTAAATTGCTACAAAAGGACACACATTTGCAATGTACAGCTTGTATATCTACATACGCCTGAATATAAAAGTGAACGTATTTATTGGGCAGTGGCAATAACTGAACACAAATATAAGGCGTTATCAAGAAAGGACTTGTTTCTACTCAGTTTTTTGGCCAATGCCTGAATGCTTTTATCTCAGACCCTTAAGACAATCAGCAGAATTTATACTCAAAGTGCTCAAAAGTTTTATTATTTTTATACGCCTGTTCAACCCCACCCCACCAAAAAAATAGTCTTCATTCATCCTTGTAGGAAAGAAGTTGACTAAAATGATAGACTGTAGCCATTTTCTCCTAACTTTGCCCACCATCAGCTATTATTTACTCCTTTTTGTCCTTTGAATCCCCAGAACAAGAAGTGCACATGATGTTTTGTTAAGCTTTTAGCTGAGAACTTTGTGTGTCTCTGGCATTGCATAAGAGCAAAATATCAGAATGCTGTCAGATTTCCCAGAACGAAATTAGTGAGAGCTCCTAAAGTGTGAAATTGGTGTCATCAGTCATTCACTGTTACTTTAGTAGGTACAAATTTGAAAAAAAACCCCTAGAGACTGAGAGTTAAAGGCTAATGATACTAGGCAAAAAACTCTGTGTTATATTTAAGCTTAAGAGATTTACTCTTTGTATTCAAGAACAGTTTTTTACATTCTTTAAACTTGCACTTGCAAGGCTACTCTGATAAGGTAGTTTAGAGGAAAGTCTGTTTGTACTCATTCTAGAAAGCTACACAAATTCTAACACTTATTAAATAAGATGTGTAATTTTAAGTTCACATCAATTTTAATGTAAAAGCAATGTCACTTCAGAGGTTCTCAGCAGGCAGCAAAAGCTTTCAAACTTATTTAAACACCAGCTGCGTTTCAACAAAATGTCAGTTCCCCCAGTTCCACTCATACAGGAAACTCCTTGGTAAACAGGCTCTTTCTCTGCTTTCTAATGGATGCCTGACCTATTTATTGCACCATGGACACAATACTGAAAGAATCCTGCTGCAGGCACTTAACAGAAGCAAGCTAATAAAACCACAAGTTGCAAGGGTTTGCTAGAAGCCATGAGATTTATGCCACACCTCCCCAAAATGTATTCCCTTATTCATTACTTATTTACTTTGAAACAAAATAGAATGCAATGGTAAAAATGTACATTTTTTAAGCCACATTATTGAAAGGAAATACTGAGATGTTGAAGTCTGAATGTAAAAAAGGATGAAAACTCATCTGCTAAAAAGGAGTGAATTAGGATATAGAAAGACTTCCATAGCTCCTCTTCCTTTTACCATTGGTTAAGAAGTTAAAGCAGCACTGCCATGACTGGCAAGTTATAATTGCCAAGTATAAAATGTGTGTCAACCCTGAATGTCAGCAGGTGTATGGAATATGAACACTTCACCCCTCACAACACTCAATATGGATGCCTTGTTTGCCATATAGACAGGAGCTCTAAGTTGTAAACATCAGAGTCTATGCTAATACAGGTTATTCCACACAAAGCATGCTGTGTCCTCTTGAGGGCTGACAGCTTGCAAATTTTACCACTTCTGATGTGGAAAAGGGATGAGAGGGAAACAAATATCCAGTAACAATAAAATACAGAAGGACCTTATCAGCCTCGTCCCAGTTCTCAGCCTATTTCCTTATTCCAGCTCTGTGCCTGCCCTCTGGTTTCCAAGCTACATAAGGAAGCTGTAGCTCAAAGAAAATAGTTTTTAGAGCATGGACTACTCATTGTTAAGATGCATGACTGCACACTTGGCAAAGAAACAAACTGAGAATAAAGCTAAAGGCACAGTATTCATCTGGTATAAAGAGCACCATGGGCTTCAGAAGACCGATAATGGAGTTGAGTCTCTTTCATCCTTTCCTTAAGTACTTGACAATTCCTTAGGATTTGATAATTCTATCAAAGGGTAAGTGCACATATCTAAATGCTAGCTTGTAGGGTTTGTTTTTAATTATGTTTGGTTTTAATTATTAACATTAAAATTAGCTGGAGTTTATCAGATTGCACATTTGCATTGGCTGGGACCGGAGCAAAGATGATTTAAGTGCAAGTAGGGCAAAGTAGGAATGATATTAGCTCAAAGCAAGCCACACATCTGAATGGAATTAGAAATAAAACCTGTAAACAGCCCTAAAACTTTGCCCTGCAGGAGAGCATGTCCATCCAGATTTGGGAATATGCTAGATTGTTTTCAATCTGTGCATACATTATGATACTTTTCTGTACCTCTGTGCTGCTCTCACCAAAATATCAGCTCTGCCACAAAAAGTACCTAATTTGGGTTTAAAGACAGCAGAACTTGCAACTTCCTTAACACAGAACTACTGTGTGGCCAGTGTTCTCATCAGGATGTATCAGCAAAGCTTCAGGTCGGGCCTTGAACTCGTCACCTCTCTTTAGGTTTAAATATTCTTACAAAACAGAACTCGCTGTGAGTTCTCTCCCTTGTGCACAAATAAGCTCCAGTAGCTCTGCCACCTGCACTGTACTTTGGTGCTGGCAAGGTCACTGCTTATCAAATTATCAATGCATTTCTTTGTCCCAGTATCAAAATTCTACTTATTTCAGCAGGACTAGTTTCCTGTGTTATCCTGGAACTTTTTCCATCTTAAATCAGGACCATTAACTCAGATGCACAAGTTTCTTCATGTGCTGGTACTAAAAGTGTTGTCAGAAAACTCTCTTGTGGTTGAAGTCAGGCAGTGCTGAGGTGTGACTCCACTTCTGTTACTGATTCACAACCCCACTGGGCACTGTTACTTTCTCTCTGTAGTCCCCACTGAACTACTTCAGAACAGGTGGAAATGGATATTGTGGTTTGTTCACTTGGAGCCAGAGGAAGGGAGTGAGGAAACCCTAACACAGCTTGTCCCTCTCCCGCCCATGACCGTACAGAACTCTAAATTAGGCATCAATACAAGGAGTGAACTCAGCCTTGCAGGTAACTTGCAGAACAAAAAGTTTAATGAAGATAGCAAAGCAGAAGAAAATTCAGTCAAAATTGAAATGTTAAAGCTTTAGATGAAATTTTCATTAACTTTTTAGTATTCTTGGTGATTAAAACTGTAATGAATTGCCATGAGAAGCTGGCTATACCTCTTGAAAATTAGTTAGAGGTGAATATGTATTTATATATTACACTGTATGCCACCAGAAAATCTACTTGATTTTAAAAACAGATTAATTTTCTAAACCTTGATTTTGAAGAATAAGAAGATGCAGAGTTTCAGCGACAACATCAATTCTTTAAGAAGGCACATCTGTGGAATGGCACTTTGCCTTTAAAACAAATTCCAGCCCAGCTTAAATCCAAAGAATGATGACAATACCAGGCAAGACCCTTCAAGGCTTTACAGGGCTTCTGGGTGTTGCAACAATAGTCACATGTTTCTAATGAAGCATAATACCATCTTGTTAAGAAAACTGTTTGGAAAGCATCCTAATTTCATACCTCACAGCATCCAGTCTCTTGTTCTGTCGAATGAGTTCAATGAACTCCTGAATCCTTAGGCTGAACTCCAGACAGCTCTGAGATTAAAGACAAGACAGGGTCTTAGATGGTGCCAAAGTTGCACTGCATGGTTTGTTAACGACTATGTGTGCACAACAAAAAAAGAAAGTGTTAATAACATGCAACCTGGTTTGCTTGCTTTTAGGCATTCATGCAAAAAAGTTGAAATGCTGACTCTACAGAGAAGATCAGCACAGAATTCCCTAAAAGCAAACAAAATCCTCCTCCTCTTGCCTCCTGTAAAATTTCAGCAGGGATGAACTTTTTCCTAATGACTGAAAGCATTGTTACCTGAGACACAAATGAGAGTAATACGTGGTTTCTTTGTACTTTCTTACAATTTAAAGTAGTAGACTCAACACTAGTTTGGGGCTATGTGATAATTTAGACAGGTCTACCCAGAAGACTGGAAGGAAGAAACAAGCCTTTGAATGTTTTTTGAAAAACCCCAGTATTAACAAAAACCAGCACAAAGTTTAAGTTGCTGCAATACCCCCCCTCCCTTTCTTCAAGCTTCTATTCCACTCTTCTTGTCAAACATCTAAAAGCCATGCTGGAAACAAGTCTCAAACAAGAAAACCAAATGGCATTTACCTGTTTTTGGAAAAAGGTAAAATTTGAAGCCTAATGAAGTTGACAGTGTCCCTTTAAATCAAATTCCATCACCAGTTCACAAAATCTATAAAAAAACTTTGAATATGTGGAATTAAAAAGAAAAAGATTCTCCCCCCTGTAAAAGAACAAATCACTATGCTTCTTTATAGGGACACAGTCAACTGTTTTATTACCTTTATTACCTATGAAAATAATGAAAACCCAAAGTGCTCTGAATCATGTAAAGAACTTTTATTCCCTGTGTTCCTTTGCTCCACTTGCTGAGCGCTTTTTTCTTTACCCATGTTTCTAATGAATAGTTGCCTTTTGTTTATTGTCCATCAGCATAGTCATATCAAAATTCCTCAGTGACTTCAGTAGGAATTTGAGCAACTTCAAATTTCTACCAGTTAGCTGCCTGGGGTGACTAATACACACATTGCAACAACTGCTTATTTAAGATTTAAAATATGAGCCATTTGAACATAAAAATGATGCATTCTTTCGTATGTTAAAACTTACTAGTTTAAGGAACAGAAAAAAATATTTTCCAAGTATGCATTTTTCTGTATTCAAGCCCAGAGCAGAAAATAAAAATTTCTCCTCTTGAGATTTTTCAATAGCACTATTTTAAAATATCTTGTTATCCAAAACTACACAAATCTCTCATCTAGAATTTTAAATAAGTTTGTTTTGACTAAAAACCTGATCAAGCTTTTTAGTTGTTAATGACACTAAATCCCAGGGCTTCCTATTTTGCTAAGATGTTTCAATAGCAAAACCCACATGCCAAACAAATGAATTTTCAAGTAAGGTGCAAGCCAATGGCCCTATGGGTTCTGCAGACGAGTGTAACTAGAAGCAGAGAGTCCTAGACAATCAGATGATGCACATTCCAACTCTGTATACCTTCAAACAATCCCACGGCAGCTCTTCACGAGATTTCAGATTGCTCACTTCTGTAAAGATTACACGACTGTTTTCCCAGGCCACCAAACAGTTGAGATTTTAGACAAGGCCTGCATTCAAGTAGGTGGTGGCTGGGATTTTAGAACATTAACTAAAAACATTAACTAAGCAACTAGAAGCAGAAGAAATGTTTGTGTTTCAAAAAGAAGCATAGTAATTTCTCTTCTTCCAGCTCTGATCTCTCACAGCCTTAGCTTTGGTTTTTGTTTGATTAAAAAAGAAATAAAAAAGAAAAAGGAAAAAGTGTAGGGCTTGCAGAAATAGATTTTTGTGGTAGTTTGCTTTACAAAAAGAGGATGGGGAAGATTTTTCCTTATTTATTGCCTGTTGAAAATTGGTGATGAAAAAGTAAAATGTTCAGATTATATTTCTTGGTTACCTAACATTTTAAGATTAGACAAGGGGGATTTTTTAGCAGTATAATTATGCAATGTGGTTTACATACCAATTCTGGTTTCCCTTTAATGGTTTCCATAACAAGATCATCATTTTCTCTAGAGTAATCACTGGCCGATTTACTTTTGCGTCCCATCTTCGGCTCGTTCTCAGTTTGGCGCCCCTGAGTGACAGAGAATGTCACTCTTTGCTTATTGTTAAGTGCACTCAAACATTTTTGGTTAAAGAAAGCACTTAGTTTAAAAAAAATAAGACACAAACATCTTTGAGGGAGGCAGAGATTTTGGTTAATGTCAGTTAAAAACAGATTTCTGCAAGCCCTATAAAAGATTATAGCATGTTTTGAAATGCATAATTTAAGAGACAAGGAAATTTAAACAGACTGCATAGCAACAAGTACACAGCATGTTCAGCTCGTGGTACTCAATGGCTTGAGGATAACTTTTTGTGTTTATTACTTGATTTAGATTCCAGATTTTTAAAAAACACATTTCACTAGTATTTTCTCACAGCAAGTTAGTTCTTTACTCCAAAGCTTTTTCTTCTTATAGTCAACAGTTAAAAATTACTAAGACTAAAATCTGCATGAAATTTCTCTCAGAAATTTTAAGC
This sequence comes from Callaeas wilsoni, assembly GCA_013398955.1. Classification (NCBI taxonomy): domain Eukaryota; kingdom Metazoa; phylum Chordata; class Aves; order Passeriformes; family Callaeidae; genus Callaeas; species Callaeas wilsoni. The sequence goes on along the minus strand of VWPU01016954.1, from coordinate 208,655 downwards.
CTTAGGGTAGAGATTATGAACTAATCTCACTCTTAAGACACCTTCACATATAAACTGAGTTATAGTCTCACCAGGATGCACAGTTATAAATGTAAGTTTACATGCATATGTAAGTTTGCAAGACACTGCCTATTTCTGCATTTATTTGTTTACAAATTACACTAAACCCAACTGAGTATTGTATTTTATTGAGACAACACTGAGGCCAGATGACCTATCACTCAGTTCCAGGTCTGACATTTGTGAGCCTGTTTAGCTCCAACTACCTATCCCTTTTAAGAGGACTTTTATACTTATTGTGCTTACTTTTATACAAGACCTTATTCAAGACCTGCAATTTAAAACAAACTGACCATATCCAGCATCCAAGTAGTTTAGAAAATAGTTTAAGCAAAATGTGAACATGTTACATTTTCATACCTTCATTTTTCTGAGTCTGGATTTGTTGTCATGACACCAAGCCAAGCAAGTCATAGTCTCTTGTCTTTCCAATGACTCTTCCACTTCTTTAGCAGTCAAAAACATCTCAATATTTACCAAGTCCTTCAAAAAACAGGAAAGGAAGAAGGTCTCGGTTAAATTCTACTCATACTTTACACAGCAATTCTTCAACTTAGCTGGAACACAGAGATACAAAAGACTTTGTTCTCAAGACCTCTGGTTTTTAGAATTGTACTTTGCAAAAAGACATTACGAGATATTTCCAGAGACTGGAATGTTCTGATAGTGACAACAGTTCTCTCACTCTAGTTACAGAACTAGAACAAAAAAATAAAGAAAAATATTAAAGATTACACCTAGAATCTTGCAGACTTTTATACAACTGATATACTTAGTATCACAAATATTATCACAGCTCTAGTAAACAAAACCACCCTCAGAAACAGATGCCATTTTCAGCTGTCAGAACAGCTGAATATACTTAGTCTTAGGAGTTCTACCTTCCATGAGACATAGCTGAAAACTAGAACTAGCATCAGCTGTATCACATTCACATCTTGCATTTCATTAGCCAGTTTTTCTGTATAAATACTGGAAGTCTAATCCTATTGGGAAAAGTGGACAAAATCATTTCAAGGTTATCAGAATGGTTATTTACAGAAACTTAAACAAGCCACATGTATTTCTGAAGTGCAGCAGAACTTGTAGCTTTTACTAAATCTTTCTTTCATTACTTGCATTTTAAAACCAAAACATTAGCATTTATTTTATAGGTTGTATGATCACTACCATCAAAACAATAAAGGGCTTCCCACAGCTCTAGTGGTATCAAATGCAGGCAAGTCAGACTGAGATCAGAATTCAGAGAGTTACAAGTTTACAGAACAACACTGAGATTGGACTTTAACTGACTATTCCCATCCCTTAGGGATAAAAAAATTAATCTATTTTATCAATGTGCTGGCAAATGGACTGAAAGAATGCCAACCTATTCCACAACAGCACTTTTAAAGTATTCCTACAAGAACATGGAAATAATCTTTTTGCTGGTCTGAAGTTTTTCTGATGATATGCTCAAGTGGAAGAAATGTGCATTACTCCCCTGTGCACTGTGCATGATAAGGTGACGATATAAAAACCTCTCGCCCATTAACTCATCTGTGTAAGTAGCTTGACATATAATGCAGTCATATTAATTATCTTGCTTGCATTCCATCCAGCTGCTGAGTGGAAAGACAATTCCATTTAAGTTACAAACAATAACATCTCTATATATCTCCTCAAGCTTATTTGAGCTATGTGTCCTCTTAATGAACAGCATTTGCTTTTACATCAAATTAAAACAAAAGCATTTTCTTTTACATCAAAAAAGGACTGGATCTGCTAAGCAGAAACAAATCACTGGTTTAATCTTATTTGTTAGCTTTTTATAGTTTAAGCTACATAACAAAAAAAATAAAATTAAAGAAGCATAAGGGCAGCATTTGTTATAAGCTCATGAGCTGGTGAGAGAATCTCAGCTATCTGTATTTATCAATCAAATGTTACTATAGCAGCCCTCTACTACGAGCAAAAGGACTGCAATTGCTGCCGAGGCAGACAAAACTCTTAAATAAAAAGAGAATTTCTACATTGCTTTTGAAAATTTAAAATGAAAAAGGTTCTATTTAACAGCAATGCTAATTAGATTCCCGGTTGCCAAAAGAAGTCAAAGCTTGGCAGCCTTCTCTATTAAATAGACAGTATGTATCCAGAAAACAGAGGAGAACATTTTAAATTAAAAGAGTTTCTTTCAGAACCAACAATTACATTTAAATTGCACCAATAAATAGGATTTTCTTCTCTGTTGACTCGATAGAAACTTAAGGAACAATATAAAAAAGGCATTAAGAAATCCTTTTGTAGAGACAGAAATAGCTTTTGCATTTGATTAGAAGTAGTTAGAAGTCTTAATCATGCAGACTGATAACCACAAAAATACTAAGACACAATTAGGCAATAAACCTTTAAAAACCCCACATGCCACACAGGGCTTTTTTAATCCAACTGTACTTTCCTATCTTTTCTGGTGGTGCCTACTCTTGGTGCTTCTTCCTCAGCTAGGACTAAGGAAACGGAAGAAAGGAATATCAGAGGATTAATCAAAACCAGCACAGCTTTTCTGCACAGGCCAGTCGGGAGTAGTTCTTGTCTGCCTCATCTTGGATGGACAGGAACCAGTTTAGAATTTGTAACGAGTGTCTCATTCCAGTCAAAAAAACTCCCATTAAGACCCCAATCCTGAATAGCTTTCTGAAAGTATTCTGCAATTCAGAGTTGTACAGGCTGCAGACCATAAAGAAACATTGTCTTTCTCAGCTCCCAAAACAGGATTAAGATTTCACAGGCTGCTACAAAGTGCCTCTCTTATATAATTTACATATAAAATTGAGTAAATGTAAATACACAATTTTAGAGAAATACTGCCACTTGATTTTGCAGGTGCAGAAAAAGCAGAAGCAAGAAATCTGTTGCCACACACTCCCCCTCAAAATGACACAGTATTCAGCACCATGGCAAACATTTTCTGACTTGTATATAAACTAAAAAGGAATTCTAAACTCTTTAATTACCCTCTTTACAACACTAACATCTCCCTTCATTTCACACTTTCAGCTTTCACACTGGAGCAGGGGTTGCAATACCTTCCTGCCAGTACTGCAGAACGAAGGAGAACCCTACCCTGCACACAGATTATTTCAGTGCTGTGATATAACCGTAACTCTTAGCACAGACTTTCCAGCCTCCTGTGCATTGTCATAACTTTGCCTAAATCACTTGATTACAAATACACAATACTTGAGATTGGGCAGGAAGACTGATTTACATGAAACTTTCATTTAGCTCTACAGCTGTACTGAAAAATAGTCTCAAATGTCTCAAGGAGAACTCCCTCTATTAAATATTAGCAACAATTATCCTAACACTCAAGGGGAGAGCACAGTACAAACCAGGAAGTACCACCCCAGTGTTATAAAAAAACAGTATTGGACTAAATTGAACTAACTTTCCCTTCTATACAACAGTCACTAACCAGGTATCAGAAGGGGTGAACTTGACACTGGGTGAACTTTATCATCAAAGAACTATTTAATTCCATTACAACAGTGAAAACTCAGGAGAAAGACATTTATTATTAGAGAAAACTGCACATGAAGGCTGAAGACACTTTAGTGAAAGCAGAGATACTTATTTAAACAAGAATACAGCTATCCATCACCCTGTGCTCTGCCTGATTTACATATATATAGCTTTTAAAATATCACTGCTTCTTTGTAAGCTGCAAGTGCCTCCAGGGAGGGAGGTTACCAACCCTATGATTCTGCACAGAACTCCAATTATTAGGTATAAAATACTATGAAGAATGAGGATGCCTTTATGACGATGATTACTAGATACATACTCCTGGCCAACATAAAAGCTGTATCCCATTTGCTCAGATGGGTTTTTGGTAAGAACATCCAAGCATGTTTATGCACATCCCCTCCTCTGAACAGCTTCTGGACTCTCTGGTGAGCGTGAGCAGGAGCTGATGGGCTGAACTCTCAGGGCAGTTCACTCCTTGCCAGGGTGCTCTCCTTAGCAGTGTTTTGTTTTCAGGAGACTCCAGCACCTGCCCTCACTGGAGGGAAACACTGCAGCAAAAATGAACACTAGCCTGAAACACCAAAACTAAGAACAACGAAAATGGGCCCAGAACGTAATGAATTTACGTGGTTGTGTTACAGAAAAGAAGTGATTCACAAACATATAGTGAAGGTTGTGAAGAATAATAGCTGTGAAATAATGAGAAGGTATGTATAAAGGCAGTAGGGTAATTTGGTTTAACTGGCAGATATATAAGCTTCACGTGAATTTCAAATTAAACACAGCTACATCTATTATAAAGTTGTGAACCAAACTGGCAAATGTATATCAAAATGTGAATTTAAACTGAATTTAAAGCCAAACAAAGACTGTAACTTTACATTATGCACTATTAAGAGAATTCAGCAGTGAATTGGAAAAAAACAGATCTACAATGTGTGACTCTAAATTCACCAAGAAAACTGCTCAGAATTTTCAGCACCAGATGCAACAAAAATAGCAACTTTGCATTAGATCATATGTCAAACGGCTTAGGAAGAACAAAAACATCTTTCCTGCAGTAGCAAAATAACTACAGAAATTCATGTAGTGTTCACGTGAGGATTTTTACGTAACATTTTAAAATTTGGAGCAGTCAGGTCAAGTCATTCCTTTCCATTGGTCTCCACTCTGCACATGAGCTGAAGTACTTTTACTTTATGAGATCTCCAGTCACAAGTCTGAGAAGCTATCAGAAGGAACGTGTGATAAAATCCCTTATAATTCATATGAACATTTATGTATTATTATAAACCCCAGAATATTTCACATATAAAATGTGAATCTAATAGGGCTCAAAACCAACCAGAAATGAGTACTAGAACACCCAATACTTGATATTTTCAAATCTCCCATAAGCTATTCTCAAAACAAGATTAATCATCAAAAAAGAAACATTAGGCTTAAAGAAGATGAAAGATTTGATTCAGTGAGAAAAGGCAGCATTTTGTAGAAAAGGAAGTCTTCTCAATGGAAAAAAGCATTTCTCATAAAACAGGCTATTTGTTGTATAAAATAAGCAATTCGTAATATCATAAGATGCTGTTTATGCATTTTTTCAAAAATGCAAATTGTTTATTTTTAATTGCTTACTAGCATCAATATGAAATTGAAAATAGGCCAGTATGCCTCAAGCTATCAGTGGCTCATTGCCAAGAGTATGTACCAATAACAGCTTTAATAAGATTGACTATCTATCTATACACATTACATGCATAAGAGCACTACCCTCATAAAAAAGCCTTTGCTGATGCACTTCAGCGTTCAGCAGCATGGTAAACTACTTGTATATGAAATACAATAAACATCACTCAAACAACAACTTCAGAAAAAGCTGTGTTAAGCTTTTAATGACTACTCACATACTCTCCACTTGCAATACAACCTTTAGTATAATTTAGTTCTATGGAAGTGAAATAGAAATGCAGTAATGAACAGTTACAAACAGAGGTCAATTTAGTCTTCTATATTAATATACTAATTTGTTAAAATTTCGCCTGTGATGAACACACAGCAAATCCAGGCATCATCTCAGGTTGTGATCACTGTTAGAGAACTCAGGGAGAAGGCAAACACAAGGACCTACAAGGTAAGACGACAGGAGCAGCTGGGAAAGAGGAGGCCAGTGTATTTCCACAGTGGGGAAACAGGGAAAGAGGCATCACTTGGCAGGAGCAGGAAGCCTGGAACACACCACAGTCACACCACCTACTTGAAAACATGTGCAGAAAGGAAAAATGAGGTGCACGTGAAGAGGGGGACAGTGCAGCTGGTTTTGATGGCAGTAACTGGAATTGGGACCACAGTCCAACTCCTCTGCCCCTATACAAGGCCAGGAATAAAAGGCTGCTGGAGTAACAGTTTCTTCAAAGCCAACACAGGGTATGTATGAACTGCGCTGATATTGAAGGGAGACACAAATTACCAAAATAATGGCATAGGTGGTGACAATACAGCAACACCACAATTACTGAAGACCAGTTAAAGTGAGGCACAAATTAACAGTAAGAAGCCTTCTTACTCACTGCTCATAAAATAAGTTCATTAAGCTACTACGAAGTGTTATAATGCTACAGACATTAACAGGATTAGAGAGAAGCTAAACGGAGTAACTGACAGAATGTCCTACTCGAAGCCAGCTGCAGTGCTAGTTATTGGGGAAAAATGCAAAGACAGACAGCCAAACCACAGATTTATCAACAGAAGAGCCAGAAATGTTTTTGTCTACAAAGTAAACACAGTACCCATGGTGTACAGTCGAGCTTTCACACGACAGCATCTTCCATACCCTCAGCACAGCACAGTCCTTTTAGTTCTGCCTGTTATTTTTGAAGAATCCCAGTATCTTACACTTAGTGTCTGTCAGAAGAGCATGGTCTTTATATAACATTAAAGGATACTAGTACTTTTGTTAATTGGTTCTAGTGATTAATTCATGTTCTAAACTTGTGTCCAGCTTCAATTTTTCTGACTAGACTACAAAACTCCTTGGTATTTGACCTCTGCTCTCACACCTACCAAAAGCACCCACCCATAACATTTTCCAGTCATCTTCTCCCTCCAGTTTTTCCAACAGCTTTCTAAAGTGTGGTCACCAAAACTATATATATTCTGGTACTGACTGCTCCAGAGCCAAGCAAAAAGAAGTGTTTCATCCACCTCTTGATGCTCAAGGACATCAGCTGCTTGGAAGAGCCTCAGAGTTGGAGCAAGCACTGAGGTTGGTTATTAGCAATCTGTTTTCCCAATGCATCCTCTGCTCCTGCCTCAGCAATTTTTGTAGCTCAGCAAATGACTGCACCTTTACCCATCAGCACATTATACCACGCTAAGTACAGTAATAAATGACTACACTACAGTAGTGTGACAAAGCCTCTAGAGCTTAAGATGGATCATTGGGCAGAAAAAAAGTGCCTCATTTTCTGTCATTGCCTCTTCTAACAGAGGAAAGACACCCAAATCCTTTGCTAGCGGAGCACACGCCCTGCAGCTTTTGTCCATACAGGATCAGTCTGACTTAGCAGCTACACACATTCTGTAACAAAACATTATCCTGTCATCTTATGTAGTAATAAGAGCAAGTGTTAAATGTGAGGTTAGATTTACACTTTGAAGGAATGTCTGGCAGGAAGATAGGACAGTAAGAAGAGGCAAAACTGAACCCAAACCTCTTCTACACCTGGGTAATCGCCAGGTGATAACACCATTTCTCATTTAGATAAAATTTCAATTCAAGAATTTTTCTTGCATCACGAGCCTTCCAGACTAAGTATTTTGTAATAAATTAGCTCAGTTATGATACACCACAGGTAACCCACTTTGTCTAAATGGACTGAAAAAAACAAGATGTTCAACATCACAGCACAATTCATGTTGTTGGCTTTTGAAGTGTCAAATGATTTGTAATGAGGAAGTTTGTTATTCTGCTTCGATCTTGACTATCTCAGATTTACATAATTCTAATTCCTCAAGATGCTTGAGACAAACTGCAGATGTAAGGCTGTGTAGGAATTGGAGCACTTTGAAATTCAGATGAACACACCCAGACATTCATTATACCAATCTACTCAAAGTTGCCATGCCTACGCTAGGTACAGCCAAAACACATTTAAAGGAGTTTCCGAGTAGCTCTCTATAGCCTGGTACTGCAGGGTAACTCCACGCAGCACAAGCTAAAATCCTGGCACCTTTAAATCAGTTATGCCAGTTTAGGAGCTCCTTCATACACAGTTTTCCTGTAACATCTCTAGTGTGGGAACAGCAAGTCACAGGAGAGGGACACAAACAGCTCCTGGCAAAAGACACCTTTTACCATTCAGCCTGCATCTGGAAAGTCAGCTTGGCTCTGTTCTGCATGACAGTGGAGTAAATAATACATTCAAGCATTATGCTGAATATTATTTACCTATTTAAAATTGAATCATTATGAATATAAACGTGGTTTGATTAATTACTTTAATACATATGCGTGTGTTTGCCTACAAGCCATTCTTGGACTACGCATCTTAACAAGGAGGATTTCTAAAGGTACATTTGTATGATTGTTAAAAGAAGTGTTTATTCAGCTTTTAACTTTTTGAGGTAAGACTTAATACTGCTCCTTTTTGTGATGCTGAAATGTGCAGGTTATTTTCCATCTCCAGTTTTCTGAGAGTCATCAAGTAGAAACAGTTATTCAGGGAATGGATTACTTCAAAAATAGCAGCTTCAGTAAGATTTTGCCCCGTAGCAGACAGAAATCCTTCAGCAGTATTCTACTGAGGTGTCAGCTGAAGGATCCATATCACAGTGATGAGGAACACTTTCACAAAGCAAGAAAAGAACATTTAACTTCAGGGTTGAAAAAAGGAACACTGATATAGAATAGGAAAAAGAAGAGATCAGGTACTTGGTCAAAAGCCATGAAGCTCGACTTTAAGAATTCAAGTTTCTCTTATACCACAGGACATCAAATAAGATTTCACAGCTTTCTGTAACAAAATTAAGACAGTGGAACACACCTGAATTTGTTGCAGGTATCTTTTCTAGTTAGGCTAATACCTCCAAAAACAGTTTTACAAAAATGGAAGCTGTAATGATGCAGTAGAAAAGACTAACTGGACCAAACTGGAGGGAGAGAAGAACAGAAGATAAACAGCTTTTCCAGTGACTACTATTCCTTATTTTTAAAAAATTAATTTTTTATTAATAAATGCATTTACTACTTTGAAAGACAATTAAATATTTTAGAATGGCTTTTCAGTATCTGTCCTCTTTTGATATTCTCCAGTGAATAACCATTACCACAGATGCAGAAGTCCTGCTCAAGAAAGAAACCATTGACAGTAACTGGAGACCTGAACTTCCACTTCAAGAAAATTCTTACCTTTCTGGGACTGTGTCAGTCGTCAATACTTGAGGTGTCAAGAAGCCCTTCTGATACAGATCAATGTTGACAATGGTCATATGTCTAGACAAAACTTCTGAAGTCACTGGACTACTCAGTTTCCCCCCCCAGTTCTCAAAAGCAAAAAGCACACTGTGGTATGAATGCACAGGGCTGGCTGAGTATCTTTGAAGGATGATGCTAGTACCTAATTACTCATCTAAGAACATTAATTGGCATAACTTTAACTGATATGCGTAATCCCTGATTTAAGGTCAAATGAACCAGTTTTAAGCTGTTTAAGAGTTTTTTCAACTCAAGCATTCAACTGCATTACAGTGTCACTGCCCACCCTGCCCAGGGGTGTAGTAGCTCTTCTGTTCCTCAGTCAATTATAGATTTTTAATCATTTGCTCCCAGACCCAACACACTAAAAATTGGGTTGAATTTATGCTATTCTTCACAGAAAAAAACATTGCCACTTGTACAGCTTTTGTACAGCATGAGCATTAAAGGCAAGGAGATACATTCTTTTACTAAAATAAGCTAAGCAAAGACAGAAAGTGGATTTACAGCATATGATAAGGAAGACTGGTAGCTTCAGAATCTGGGTTTGTTTTCAATCCTACAGGCAAAAATCACTACAGCTATACATAATTAAGCAAAGAATGTAAGGACACTTTACACATTTATTTTTTCTTCCTAGCCTAGTAAGGAAAGGGCTAGAAAAACAAATAAAATTTTAAACACCACCACCTCCAGAAAGAGTAGACTAAGCGCCACATACGTAGCCTAATTATAAAATTTATCTACAAACAGAAACCAACTTCTTACTGAAACACCACACTTCCTAAACTAGATTTGCATATCAATTAATGGCACAGAAATGAGATAGCAGTGTAGCAGAACATGAAACAACAAAGTTGAAGTTAACAGACAACCTTGCCAGCTAGCTGAAAATATGAATCTGCAGATGAAAATAGGCATTTTTATACTGGTGTGGCATTACAAGGTTGTAATAATGAGCTTATTTTGAATCTGTTTAGTCTAATAAGCCAATACTGATGAGTTTTTTTCGTATGCAACAAAAAGCCCTTAATATCTAGTTTGTATCTTCAATCCAAACTGGTTTTCACATCATTATGGTCCCAGAAGACATCAAGAGAAAAGTCCACAATAGAATTCCCTCTACCCCCTATTTACTTTGGCACAAACATGACATTTCTGTCTTCGACTGTCAGCTCTTGTTTTAATATTACTCACATTTTGGTTTACTTTCCCCAGCAGCATTACTTTTCTTTAAAGACATAAAACAAATATTTAATGTTTGGAATTTATTTCTTATATTGCCATAACATTATGCTGTATAAATGCCCTATGCCCAAAGTTATTCCTTACTTGAGCTAGTTCATAACTCTGATATTTAAAACTTCCCTATAATTTTTCACATCCAGCATTTCTTTCCATTCTCTTTGCTTCCTAAGTTTATAACCATGGTTTTTAAGCACTTATCTTCTATTACAAGATTTCATAGCCTATCATTCCTATGAAGGTAATTAATTTAGAAAATAGCCTAAAATTTGTCACAGCCCATCAAAAACTATTAGAATTGGACACTATGGCACACAGTCAATCTTTGCCAATAGTACACAGCAGACAGTTTGCTCAAACATTGGGATGATTTAATGGTTTTCCTTTGGTCACTGAAGCAGAATCCTTTCTGACCTGCTTCACCCATGAAGCACCTTGGCAGTTCTGCAGGACTCTTCATATTCAGGAGCCACACAAGAAACTTAAATCAGGCAGGCTGAGACTTGCTTCCAAGACTGGTCTAACAGCTACTGGAAAGTGTTTAACCTGAGATCCCCAAGCTACAACTGAACTGGAAAGAGCTGCTTCCTTCAGCCTTTCCAAAGAGCAGCAAAGGGCACCTCAGCCATTTGCCCTGCAGTCAGAGGAACAGAATCACAGAATGCTTGAGGCTGGGACCTCTGGAACTTGTGTAGTCTTCCTGCTCAAAGCAGGGTCAACTCTAACAGGTTACTTGGGATCTTTCCCATTCCAGCCTGGTTTTGAGCATCTCTAAGTACAGGGAGACTCCACAAGTCTGCTGGGGAGCGCAGAACTGGGTACAGCACCCCAGATGGGTCTAAGTAGTGTTGAGGAGAGGGGCTGGATCATCTCCCTTCTGCTGCTGCTTATCCCAGTGCAACCCCAGAGTGCTGTTGAGTTGTCTTTGCCACGAGAGCGCATTGCTGGGCTGTGCTCAACTTGTCCACCAGCCTCACCTCTGGCTGCTGGACAAGCTGAACAGTAACAGCACCTTTTTTCAGGTTCTTACTTAGGGTATAATGTTTGCCCAGTGGTAACAACATCAAGACAAGACTGGTGGTGAGGATATTAATCAAAATTCCAGGTGAGACCACAGTAAACAAAGATTACTTCGGATGACAGAATAATACGGTATTTTGTAATCTCTACAGCAAAGTTACATGAGTAAGCATTAGAGAACACTTCAACGCTCACATACTTCAGCAAGAAAGGAACAAAAAGAAACAGAGACGCTGTCTTATTAAACCAGCAAAGCCACAAATTCTGTGTAACAACCAAGTCCCAGTATCCTACACTGTAAAAGCTGTTCACAAAGAGGATTGCCATACAGTAAGAAAGACCAAGTGCAAAGCAGAGAAACTGAGTGAAGTCTTATCTTAATTAAACCCAAACAAACTGTAATGCTGACTAAAATGCATAATTTGAGCAAACTAGAAGAAAAATGGCCTCAATGCATTCAATGTGCAACTATGTTCTGTGTTATTCAAGTTACTTTGACGTTATGCAAATAAAAAGAGTTAGGCTTGCAGGCAGAAGGTAAATAATCTTACTTAAAACTTCCTTTTAAACACAAAATTTTCTATTCAACAAACAGAATGAAAAGCTTTAAGGCTTCACGAGTATGATGCTTTTACCACAGGGTCTTGCAGTGTATCATGACATATTTCCACACTCATGTCTAAACCAAAGCTTAGCATTACTTAATCAGGCATAATAGAGCTTGCTATGAAAGTGAAAATATTTCCATAGTGCTTTTTCAGCAGACCTAGTAGGTACAGTAACATGATGACTCAGCAGAGATGAGCTCCTGCTCAAAACAGAGGGAAGCATCTACCAGAAGTGGGAGAGCTGCTGACCAGTCAAGCTGCAGTTATCCCAGCATAATTGCCTTGGGTATTTTTGACTCACATGCATGGGCTGTATCTCCAGTGAGGCACAACAGCCTCTTTAGTTGATTTTTTCAGGACTATTTCCTATTAATACTTTGTAACCCACTTCCCCTCTCACTTCTATTCAGCCTGTACATGCTATTTCCTATTTGGCATTTACTGAAATTGCTGCTGGCTGAACAGGATTAGACCAGTAAAGCAGCCAAGGAATAAGAGACACATGACAGATAAGTCTCTGTTACAAGACAAAGAACAAGTATATATGCTCTAATTTGACATCAGTAACAAAAATATCTTTTCCCCCAACAAAATGACAGAGATGTGTTCAACTACTCCACCTAAGAAAGGAAAAGTAAGTAAGTCATCAAACAGAACTCCACTTTCAGTATCTTTATAAGAGTTAGATTTTAACTAGAAGAGTTGCATACCTTCTGGAATCAGGAATAGCGAAAGAACTTAAGATTCAAGGATCACTCAGGATCAAATAGCAAAGGCTACCTAAAATCTGCAAAACAGGATTTCTCTAGACAAACAGCAAATTCTTAAAAAATCAGTTTTAATGTCCTCATGGCCGTCAGAGGACCACAGTGAGGATTCATTGCTTTGCACAAAGGAGCTACACCAAAGTACGCAAACTCCAAACACTTCATAACCACTGTGAGCCCAAGCAAAACCAACTAGCTAACCAGTGAAAAGGAAAGCAACATCACGAAATGGTGAAACAAGCAAACTAGAAAAACGTTCTTAGAATCATGCAAGATACAATGGCTACTAAAAAACCCCAAATTGTATCAAAATTCCTTTTCCCAAGTAAAAGCCAGCCTTCCTCTCACTGCATTAAACAGTAGGATGATACAATAGAACAGTTGTTCCCGCAATCAGCAAATGCTGTTCTGCTCAGTCTGGTCACCTACACATATCAGCTGAGTGGGGCTAGACAGATGGGAAAGCTCCACCACCTGCTTAATCAGCAGCCTAAAGGCCTCTAACAAGAAATTTTGTATGACATTTGAGAATGAATATGAGTTTTAATAGGGCAAGGTGTTTATCTAAAACCATTTAATTTGTGACTAAAAATTATGCCTTCACTTTTGACTTATTTAATACATTAAAACACAATTTACACCAAGTAAGGAGAACAAACTCAAGCCTAAAAACATTAACAGATAAACATTAGCAACGAAGGCACACCAATACATAAAAACAACTACTACAAGGCTAAAGCAGCTTGTTCTCATTTTCCAACTTCCTCCTTGCTACCATTTTGTTAGCAAGTTAGTCCACACGGCCACCCACCTCAATACCGCTTTGTCTGGCTAGTTTTACAGCTGTGTTGTAGTAGCCACAGCGTAGGAGATGTTCCACCATCATACGATCCATGCGTTTCTTCTTCCACATGTTGGCAGCAGCTGGCTGGTCACTACTGTGCTCCTTCAGATGTTCAATCCTGCGTTTGCAGAGCTTTGCACTCTCATCTTCAGCCTGGATTGACTCAACAGCCTAAAAAGTAAAAACCTACAGTAAGAGCTACATGTTTTCCATCTCTTTCTAAAGCAAAACACAATAATTGTTTGTGAGCATTCTTTACATGTTATACAGTTACTCCCAGTAGTGTTTCTTTCATTTAGAAAGATTTCCAATGGCAGTGCATAAGTTTCAGCATGGCTGGTCCAGTTCTGAGATATTCCTGCACAGAAGTAAGTTTTGATACATTTGACATTATGAATATATACATTCTTCTGCTTAATTTGCAGTTCATCCAGAACCAGAAATGTATCAACTATGGCAGTAACTGCTGTGATGGCCTGCAAAGAGCTTTGTGAGGGTCTGCAGTCATCTGATCCAAACAGCTGAAAAGCAAAATTTCCACCTCTAGCCTATGCATGGCTTCTTCCTCCAGCAGCCATCCTGCTGGATTAGTTCTACTGAGGAGTGATGCAGAGTAAACCCACATTACTTCTAATACACTGGAGACGTTTTAATCAGTCATGCAGTAATGAAAATGATACAAACGGTTGGCCTCTGGGCACCTGTACTTCAAGGACTTAAAAGCAGTTTTTCAAAAATCATCAGTTTTGTTAAACTGGTACTATTTTATTTAACTCTGCTACTGTGGAAACATGCATCACTTGTTAAGGAGCTTTACTTAGGAAAACACATTTGGCCAGAGGAACTAGACTGATGATTTTAAACCAACATATTGGCATACTCAGCGCAAAACACACACCATCCCCCCAAGATACCACCACAATATTTTTTTTTAAATTAAAACAAAAACACTCAGCTCATAGTTGCTTTCTTTCAACCTGAAAGTCATCATTCCAAGCTGGCTGACAGTACCAGCATGTGACAACTCTGGGCCATGCCAGAAAAGCTGGCAGTACCTTTATGTGCCTGCTAAGGTAGAGACAAACCAGCAGAGGATGGTTAGTACCTCTCCCATCTGCAATATATCACTGGTGATGCAACTGCAAGTTAGGCTGCCTTGTGGTGGCTTTAAACGTGCTGGCCTGTGTTTGAATGACTGCACAGCTCTGGCAGCTGGGAGGCACAGGCAGAACCTGGCAGGTTTTTGGCAGCCTACTCTGCACTCCGTGCTGACACAGCGACCTTCGCAGAACTCAAACTACAGTATCATATATAGTGCAGCTCCAGCTCTGGAAGCACAGGTTGCTTCCAACTGTACTTACCATGCCTGCCCATAGAGAGACTTCTTCTGGAAGGATCAGTATTTGAAAAACGAAGTGAAAGAAGAGAAAATTTGCAAGGAAAGCACACCAAGCTTTTTTTTTGCCCCCCAATTAAGGCTGACTCTGATCTGGCCCTTGATACCAAATTCATGTATCTAAACCACTAGTCACTATACAAGAGTCTCTTACTAAAATTCATGTAAACATCTGTAGCATGAGTTATTTTTATTACTGAAGTCTGAGTTACTTCTGCTGATGAATTTAGCTTTATTTTGTAACATACCATTTGGAGACAAGTATTTTGTTTGAGTTATAAACTGGGTCTCTTCCTATTCAGCAAGCAAACAGTAATGCAAGACAAAACACACTTTCGCTTTTTAGATGTCTGCAGTATTATCAGATGTGAAGGCAACCTTGAGAAATATTCTGAATACAACTAAGAACTCAAGGCAGCCAGGCACAAAGGTGTGACCCTTTCTCATTCCAAAGGGCTCCTCTTATATGGCTTTGTATCTCGACTTATACAGCTCTTGCTGGTTTTTTGATCCTTCTAGTACATTCAGAAAGGCTACAGATCCTTTTCAAAACCCTCCGAAGCAAGTCTATCTGGACTTGCCCTGCTGGACGTTAATAGAACTTGAGGGAACAAGCATATTAAACAGGATATAAAAGGGAAAACACAAAGGCCTAGGTTTCCCCAGGATCATTTTCAGAACCCAAGAAACCTGCTGTGTTTAAAAGCTCTCTTTCAAGAGTGAGTAAGGTATTAAATAAAGGAACCATCTAATTCTATTATGGCCATCTCAGCAGTTCATGAGATCCTTGTCTAAACACAGGAGGAAACAGAGATCCCACGTGGGTCCAAAGGCTCTAAAGAAAACAATCATTTTGCTCGGGGCAGAGATTATAGAGAAGACAGTTGGGAGTTGAGGGTTTGGAGCAGAAACAAGACCTTTGTATTTCAGAGGACTTTTACTGTTAAACAAATTTTTTTTGCCTTTTGTTCTTTCTGAGCAGCTATAAGATTCCCCACAGTCTTTCAGACAGACAAAACCAAATGAGCAACTAAACTAAAACGGAGCTTTGCACCCAAAACATTCAGCAATGCCTTGAGACACACCCCCACAGACACAGCAATGATTTAACAAGTAAATAACTTTTACCCCTCCGCATCATTACTACACACCTACGAGCAACGTCCAACACCTCTTTCAGAAATAGCTCCTATTTTTCTGTAAGTAACAGAGAAGTGAAGAAAACATATCCTCTAAGATCTCTTAAAGTCTCACAATCTGAGGATGAAAAGAGCAATTAATTTATGAAGTCTTTTGCAGAACAGCTTTTCAACACCTAGGTAACTTGTTCAAGCAGAAAACCCCAAATCAACACATGACAAAGTTATTTTCGTGTTGCAAACCTCCAAGGTATTTTGATGCTTCACTTAATACTGTCTCAAGATTTCTATCTGTTGGTTATTACATTTAAGTTTTAATGAAATGACTCTGCTACTATGTTTCATCTATTTATTTTTGGAGAAGCACTGCTCTCATGTCAGGCGACAGAGCTATTTTCATTTTTCTGCAAGACTTGTTTCAAGTAAGTGTTCTGATGACTCTAGATATGAGTAATATTCCCATCCAAAATAAGGATGGCTTATATGTCATTTTCTGAGAACATACACATCTTTTTCTAAGAAATATGTGGTAAGGCATAAAAGGCTGGTTGTATTTTGTTCAAGCTTAACAGCTAGAAGCAGGTTATCCTGCCAAATTTTGTTTAAAGGCTCTTAATATTCCCTAGGAATCTTTCAAATTGCAAGTTGAGTGTTTATAAAAAGTTTTCAAGTAACATTCCAGGACAACTTGCACCTTCTTCTGCAAAGAAGTCTCAACACTGCATACAACTATTCCTGCACTGGGGGTTTCACATTTTTCAGTTTGATCTTCTACCTGTTTTGCTATTCCAGTGATCAGTTGCTGCAATTGCACAAACCTTTCCATTAGACAAGCAGGAATTGATACAAATAAATTCATTTTGCTACTATTTCTTTTCTGTTAGTAAAGAAAGTCCTTTTCAGGACTGTAAGTATATATTAATTTTACCTCTCAACGGAAGTTTGTTACACTTAGACAAGGATCACCAAATCATGTTTCTTAAGCACAGTGAAGCAAGGCTTCAAGGCCGTTAAAGAGCCATTACATGCCTGTTATCTTTAAAAGAAAATCCAAGCAAAGAGCATTGCAATGAAGGTAGAACACCACTCACCTTGCGTTTCAGAACGCTGAGTTTTTCAACGACTCCATCCAGAAGACTGACAACTGAATCCACAGCAGGACAACTGCTCAGCGTCTTCTCCAGCTCCGCCACCACCATGGTAACGTGGCTGGTCTCTCGATCAATGTTCTTCTGTGCGGCTCGAAATCGTTTGTTCAGTGTTTCATATGGCACCTGAAGGAGAAATACCAAGTCATTAGAATTTCTATACTTAAAAAGTCAGGTCCCTCTAGAGCTTAGAAAGACTAATGATTTCATCCAATGCAGCCCAAAGAACACCTTGGTTCCAGGGAACTAGAGGTCATTGATTGAACTTGAGTTTCCATAATAAAGCCCTTATTTAAGTTCTCTCAGCAAGGAGCTCACACTTCAAAGACTATGAAAAAAACAACAGGAAAAATGCTGCAGTTTCTTGTCTGATTCCAGGTTCACCTATCTTGCTTTGCCTGTAGGAAGCACTGATGGAAACAGTCCAGGGACAACAGAAAGCAAAGATAAATGTGTACCTACAAAAGGAAAGCTACAAATTAAACTACAACTAAGAGATCACCCCTCAGAACATGACTTTCTAAGTTTACATTTCTTCCCTTCAGGAATTCATTAAAAAAGAGAAAGTTACCTTTGAGAGAAAGCATGTATAATGCATATTGGCTACTGAAAATTTTTTATATAGTACACCAATAGCTATTCAGGAAATCCATCAAGTCTACATACTTCTACCCATGGAAGACTACTTTTTAGTATTACCTCCCCAAGGACTATAAGGAATGCCAAGAGAAACCCCATGTAAATTTTCTTTTAGCAATAAAAGCCTACAATGTGTGACTAAACTGGTTAATTTCCTCTAATGCTCCATTCCTGAGCTTAGAGATTAACCAGTCTCAGAGGTCTCCTGTCCTACCTGTCCCACACCTTTACGGAACAGTTGTATCAAAACTGCTCCTGATGGCCATTAGGGACATATATGAGAGCAGTCTCCAGCCTGGTGAATGATTTGGGGAACGCTTACAGGAAGCGTTAAGCTGCTTCCACTACACTGGCAGCATAAGCAATTTAGACAGGAAGTTCTATTACTTCACAGAAACAGGAACTTTAAAAAACATTCCAGTGTTATACCCTTAATTCATCCATATCTTTAATCTTTTAAAAGTCCATGAGAAGTTCTTTCATGTAGTTATGATAATCTTGATTTCTTTTCCATTACTCAAAGGCATAATTTAGCTAGCAATCAGATCATCCATGTTAAAGGTAAAACAGGAAACACAAATTAATGTTCTGTTTGGTACATACCACGTACATGTTTGATTACAAATCTTTCAAGCTTACAACTTCTAATCAATTACATCAAAGTCTCCATTTTCCTCATTCTAATTATCTGCATGCAGAAAGTATCCGCAGGGGCCACACCCCTTCTGGGCTCTATTAGCAAAGAGGCTCCTCCACAACCACCACAATCTGCCATTAGAGAACACTTTGGGTCAGAGGAAGGAAGATAAGCCAAAGCATTTGCTTTTCCACACTTTGCATTGCCTACAAGAGGTTGTGCTTACTTGTAGTAGTAATAAAATACAAGGACAATCCTGATAAGATATGAAAGGGCTCCTCTCCTCAAGACTGAAAAGATCCGTTTAATGTTTTTTGGTATCTCAAACTAAACCTAAACAAATGACAGAACAAGACTTTACCACAAGAAGCATCAAACCAAAATAATTATTTTCCTTATACATTTTGCCCTAAAATCCCAGCGCTACACCCACCCAAAACTCAAACCACGACAAATAATAGGCTTCAACACTTACTTATTTGCCTATATAACAATCTTCCATCTCCAACCCTCATTTCTCTTTTCCAATTCCACAAAAAATATGAAATATTTTACGGACCCACAGATAACATGGATGTTCTAGGGGGCCATTATTCTGACTTCTCATGTTTTTGAACATGGAAACTTATTTCCAACTCTAAGACCTGATGCCAGACAGTATTAGGAAACGTCTTCCTTTCTTTTTAGCCTACCGCATTTTTCTTACTGTTCACCAAAAAATATTTCTTCAAGTATTTTGCTAATCAGCTTTCTATGCCACACTGAAAATCTACATCAATACTTTCATAAGCTACTATTAATTTGAGGTATCTTTTTTACTACAGAAAGTGCTTTTGTTAAAGTTTGAACAGTCAGCTGGACACGGATCTAGTCAGCTGGAAAAAAAGTCTGTTTGAGCTCCCTTTTCCCTAGTTCCTTATCTGCACTCAAGAGCAGTAACAGCTCCCATTTCCTGTGCTCTGTCTCTTCAGCATGCAGACTTCTGGCACAGTTCATGTTCATATGACATTTAGAACAATTGAACTTTCAATTTCAGCTGGTATCACTATATATCATTTAGAATGTGTCTAGGTGCAATAGGTTTTTGAATCTTCTCTTATCCTTTTTTTCCCCCCTACCATAAAAACAATCTGAATGTCTTGTGTGGAAGAGACCACGAGTTGAAATGTTTCCACTATATAATCTGAAAGTAAATAAAAGTAAACATATTGAGAAACATAATTTAGTGTGCCATAACAAGGGAAATTAAAGGTACAATGAAAGTATTTGCGTAACTGAAGCTGACAGTAAATACTCTTTACCAGAGATTTTCATAATTTGCACAGGCACTTGTTTCTTATTATAGAGCCAGCAGTTTTCATGAGAATATTTGTAAATCACATCTAGATACAGCTTTTACACTTACTTTACAGGACCAGAGGCTACGAATGCCAAAATTTAGAAGTGCAACTGCTATATTCCTTACAAAGCAGTATTTTATCTTGAACTTGCATCCTGATCTGCTGGTTCTTTTATTACTCCTACAGTGCCAAAGTACCAAAGACCCGGCTCCCCAGCACTGGCTTGCTTTATTGCAGAATCCTTCAAAAGTTACAGGCACTGTACCAACAGGATCATTTTTTTCCACCAATAATGAAAGCTAGTGGAAGGAGAACATACAAGAAAGTGTTCTGGACAATGCAATTCTAAAAAAAT
The DNA here is from genome assembly GCA_013398955.1 of Callaeas wilsoni. NCBI lineage: Eukaryota > Metazoa > Chordata > Aves > Passeriformes > Callaeidae > Callaeas > Callaeas wilsoni. The sequence continues at coordinate 188,480 of VWPU01016954.1, read as the reverse complement.
TTAATTACCGTTCACTTTGATTTTCAGGTACCACCGTTAGAACCCTGTGAACACCAAACTTTCCAGACCAAGAGACAGATGCAAGACTTACATCTCATTAATTGCCATAAACCTATTAGAGAATTTGAATCTTTCCTGCCAGTACCATTCTGTGACCAAACCTGCATTACACAGTTATTATTTAGAGATAAGAGTGACCTACAAAACTCAGCCTAGGGAAGTATTACCTTAAGGAAAAAAGAATAAATCAGCTACTAAAAAATTAGAAATAAAGCAGCAAGTACTGACCAAAATGTGTTCTGCATAAGCACAATACCAACTTGTCCTACTCGTTAGAGCTCAAAAAACCACACCCAGTTGGCTCATACCATGTACATACAAGAGGATACAAAGGAGAGTTGTAAAATATTAGTGAGCAGCACATTTAAATCCAGTGCCACTAAATAGATTCTGCTCCTTTTGTTCATCAGCTTTCACAGCTGCAGACACATTATTCAACTGAAACATGTACTCAACCAAGTCTAAGTTAAACCTAGTGAAAAGGAATTTGACTGAAGTTAGAACAACCTACACAAGGGGTAAAATTACGGTAACACAAGTTTTTCCAAGATCAAACTGTTGCTGTGATGCGAAGGAAAGTGCTTGGCTAGAGGCTTCTGTAACTGTAGCATGACTGTTTCCAGGTGCTAAACGCTAACAAAGAGGCAGAGACAACTGATTAACCTGATCCAAATATTTTCTTCATTTCAGGAGTTACTTCACTCTGGTTTTAGAAAGCCAAAAATGTGGTGTGCTGTCCCAGAACATGCTCCAACAACCTCTAGCTGTGGAGACAAGACTTAGAAGAGGATTGCTCTGGGTGTACAAGCTTGAACTGGTGGAAGAGGAGGCAGGACTGCCATGAGAGCTACACGTTGGTCATTCAGTTGAGTGCAGGGAGTAGAAAACTGCAGAGCTAAGGATGTCAGGGGGAGTTTTAAAGTGTACACTTAGGAACTCAACTGTGATATTTACTACCTGGCCTTCAGCCCAAACACAGTCCTCTTCCTACCCATGAATGCAAATAAGGTACCAAAGCAGGGCAGAGTTCTCAGCCATGAAGTGGCTAAAACTGTTCAAATTGGGCAGCTGTAGGCAATCTTTCTATTCATAAGCCATATCAAATGTAACTTGAAATACTCCTAAGTATAGTGAATTTAACACTAAGTATATTTTCATAAAAATAAATTTTTCAATAAGCCAGTTACTTACTAAGTGATTGCATTTTCCTGAGATTTTTGAAAACATATTCAAAGTAGAAAAAACCCCAGCAAGTATTAAATGTTTGCATACATTGTAACCTGATGTTTTGCAAACTGTATACACTTCTCAAGTGTTAATTATCAGCCTGCAAATAAATATTTAAAGAAATATAAATAATATTAAGCCAACTGCATACAGGGCTGCATCAAGTAAGTGTGAGCAGCTGGTCAAGGAAGGCAATCCTGCCCCTCTACTCTGCTGCTCTTGCGAAGCTCCACCTGCAGTGCTGCACCCAGCTCTGGGGCCCCCAAATATAAGAAGGATCTGGACCTGCTGGAGCAAGTCCAGAGGAGGCCACAAATCATTATCAGAGGGCTGGAGCCCCTGTGCTGTGGAGACAGGCTGAGACATATGGGGGTGTCCTGCCTGGAGAACAGAAGCCTCTGGGAAGACCTTATGGCACCGTCCAGTACCTAACAGGGCTATAAGAGAGCTGCAGAGGGACTTTCCACAAGGGCATGGAGTGACAGGAGAAGATGGAATGGCTTCAAAATGGCAGAGGCAGGGTTAGATAGAATATGAGGGAGACATTCTCTGCTGTGGGGGTGGTAAGGCCCTGACATAGGTTATCCAGAGAAGCTATGGATGACTCATCCCTGGAAGTGTTCAAGGCCAGGTTGGATGGGGCTTTCAGCAACCTTGTCTAATGGACATGGCAAGGAGGTTGGAATCAAATTATCTTTAAGTTCCCCTCAAACTAAACCATTCTATGATTCTAAACCAGCCAATCCTTTACACAGTATCTTACAATGCATACTACTTTTACACTCATTATCAAGATTTTACTGAGATTAATTTTTCTTTTCTTCTTAAGGTTTTCTGAATATATCTACCTGTGCACACTTCATACTCCATCCATAAACTGAATATATAGAAACAGCTGCTGAACACACTCCCACTTCAGCTTTTGCTTATCTCTATAGACTCTCAGAAAAATGCCTTTAGAAAACGTGATGAGAACATACCATCTATAGCCTTTAACAATATGAAAAGGGAAAGCAGAATGCAGACCACTTTCCCCACATAGAAGTTCATTAATTACAGTGATCAAAGCTTAAAAATCTTTGCTACCTCAATGGCATTTATGTTGTTGGAAGTCAGACATCCAGACTGGACTTATGCTCATTTTAGCACCTTGAATTCTATTAAGTAGCTTAATGGCATTTCAAGAATGTGGTGAACTTTTAGCCTGTTGCAGACTTGCAGCTTCTACAACAGACAGTCACTCACTGAGCACCTGGGGTTTCCAAACAAATTGAATACAAACGCTGCTGAAGGGCTTTCTGCTTGGGATAGAGTACAACATAACAAAAAACCCATGAACTGTGGCAAGGTCTTCTTTGCAGAGGTGTTGTAGTTGTCCAGCCACAAAAGTCTTCTGAGTCACAGCTAGAAATCCAGCACTCATTACCATCACAGCCAACATACACACCCACTTCATTCAACTAGACTTCAAATAAGTAATTGTACTTACCATGGCCTTATAGACACAAGCATCTTAAGAAAGATAGAAAGCATCTACAGAACTGAGTTTGTGACCAGCTACAAAGGACAACAAAATCTCATTTTTAAGTGCCTTCTTTGTCTTTACTGCTAAGGTCTTCTCCTAAGCCTTCCTGATGATGTATGAGCAACTGAGCCTGAGGAGAGAGGTACTAGTCACGCATGTAAGAAGTCCAAAGCAAGCTGAAGATACACAGGAGCAGATGGGAGGAAAGGAGAGAGTTCTTGGATGACACTGCAAACCTGCTACCATTGCTGGAATGTCATGGTGAACAAGAAAAGTTGTCCGGGACTGAAGAGGACAAGTTCCATTCCTCTACTCCAAAAAGAGAACCTAGAAGATCACAAAAACTACAGGCTAGTCTGCCTCATCTCAGTTCCTGTGAAAGTTACAGAAGAAAACAAAATCATATGGAAACCATTTCCAAGCTTAAAGGTGACTAGGAATAACCAGCCCAGATTTGTCGTAAGCAAATCAAGCTTAACAACACTGTTTGCTTTCAGTGATGAACTGACTATCTCTGAATGGCAGGAGCACGCTGGCAGCTTTTCATGCCAATATTAGTGAGGTTTTTGACATTGTCTCACTTGTAGCCAAACAGGGGAGACATGGACTGAATGGCTGAATACAAGATGCGTGAGGGACTGACTGCACAGTCAGGCTCTAAGAACAATGGTCAGTGGTTCTAAAGCTTCCTGGGGGACAATGGCAAGTACTGCTTGACTCTCCAGGAATGTTATCAGCTCCAACATACATGTCATCTTCAACCATCTGCACTACAGAACACAGAGTCAGAAAGCTCACAGAGGACAAATTGGTGGAGTGCTTGATAAATTGGTGTCGGAGCTGCCATTCAGAAAAAATGACAAGCTGGAGAAACACACCAAGAACTTTAGGAAACGCAATCAAGGCAGACACCAGGGCCCTGTGTCTGGCACAAAAGCACCCCAGCCATTAGCAGTGGTTGTGCAATAACTGGCTAGGACCACCACTGCAAGAAAAGATGCAGAGGTCCTGATGGACAGCAGGTTGGACATGAATCAGCAACAGGCTCTCACGGCATTGAAGGTTAGCCCCACCCCAGGCTGCACTAGCAAGACTAAAGGCAGTGGGTTGAGAGGAGTGATTGTTTATGCTCCGCATGCAGACTCATCTGGAATACTGAGTCTGGTTTTTGGGTCACTCCCCCCACCACTAAAAAAGAGATGCTGACAAACTGGAGAGAGTCCAGAAGGCTGCCACCACAACAGTGAGCTGGTTGGAGGATTAAAAAAAAAAAAAATCCAAGAGAAGCTGAGAGGGGCAGGCTTGTTCCCGTTGCAGAAGGGAAAGCTACAGGGAGTTGGAAGCGGCACAATCTGATAGAAGCTTTCTACTACCAAAAGGTGAAGGTCACAGATAAGAGCTAGCCAGACTTTTCGGAGTTACAGAGCAAAAAGGAAGGAGGCAGAGTTGACAACTGTCACTACAGAAAATTCCAGCTGGACATAAAAAAGTATTTCAATCAGAAGTCTTGGTAAGCACTGGAACAGCAGCCCAGAAAGGTGACGGAATCTCCACCCTCAAAAACTTTCAGAACTTGGCAGGACTCTGAGCAACTCAGATTAGCTTTGAAGTTAGCCAAGGTTTGAGCAGAAGCCTGAATTTAACACTGTCTGCAGAAGTACTTTCCTACTTTAATTTCATGAATTCATCTTTGCTAACTTAGACACCAAATACATTTCCATATGAAGACCTGAATGACCATACCAAATAAGACCAAAAATCCCCTCTTCATCACTATCTTTTCTCTGATTATACCCAGAAAGTGGATGGGACTTGAAAAAAGGCAAGAACAAAGCTACTAATCCCAAACAGTCTCTTTGGACTTCTTGAGCCAGAGATGGGAGTTTAACAGTAGAAACACCACAGCATGTTTCTCACTCATGAACTCTGCTGGTTGCTGCTGACCTGAGTTTTAGCACTCCAACATCCCGTTGTGAGACATTTCACAGGCTCACAACTATGTGAAGAAATACTCTTTGGTTCTGACTTCTCGGCTAATTTGAAATTCTTTTGTTCTTGTTTTGCAAGCAAAAAAGGGAACCCTCTCTTTCTCCTACATACTTTTCACGTATCTTGAGATTGAAGAAACTGTTTTTAAACCATTCCTTGAAGGCAGACGTTCCATCTCTTTAACCGTTCTTGCCCTTCTGCAGATATTTTCCAGTTCTACTACATCCTTTGCAGTAAATGAGTAGGATGAGAGAAGGGAGAAAATAAGACCAACTCATACTACGCGAGAGAAGACGAAACCATGGATTTTAACTGCTGTGTATTGAGCTCTGCATTGTTCCCTTTCTCAACACTTCTGTCCCATGTTTGTCAACATTAACCTGACCGTTTACAGAAAACATTCACCCTAAGATCCCACTGACCAACAATGATCATTTGCAACTCAGTTATTATACATATAAGACTAGAATTAATTTTCTTTCCACCATACCTAAAAACGGTATCACACTGCACTTGCCTATACTGAAATTTAATCTATTTTAACACCCATTCAGTCTCTCACTATTTTTCTCTAATGGTTCACACTTGAGCTATATCTGTAATACCTCAATTATCTTAGTATCATCAAGGAAACTGTCACATCTCAGCACTTACTCTTTCTTCCAGGCTGTTCAAACAGCTGAGTATCACCAGGATGCCAGCAGAATCCTAGCACCAACCTTCCTCCATTACAGAGGCTGGCTACTAAATCTTGACGTTTTTTATCTTGCCCAGTTCCTTATCCACGTAAGGACTTCAGTCTTCCTTGCAAGAGTTCCTGGTAAGGCTTATCTCCATAAAACATTCAGTAATATGAATAAACTATCAACCAAGTCCACCTCACCGCCTCCTTCAGTTTTTAAAAAACATATCCAATATCTTTACATGGCATGCACTTTTTAAGTCACATTAACTGATGTACACTATTCCATATTTGATTAGTCAGGATACTCTTTCTGCATCAATAAGCCATTGGTTGGAAGGGAAAATCAATTACATATATTAAGAATCTCACTAAAATTTTACTTAAAGTAGAAGCATGCAAACAGTCTTCTACCTTGTCTTTCTTCCACAGCTATCCAACAAAATCCTCAGACTACTTCAGCATTTATCGGAGAGTTAAGACGAGGACTGAACACAGGAGAAAGGGATTTCTCCCAAGACAAATAAGCTTTTTATAAAAAGTGTTACGTGCTGCATTTCTGCTCCTCTGGAGGTGTAGGATGTTAGGCCGAAGTCTAATGGTTGCTGTGAGAGATTTCAAATACCACCTTGATGCTGCCCACAAGTTTTTCTAACTGGTACAGACCAATACTGAAAGATTGAATTACACATTTCTTGCACAACTGAAGTTTTGAAAAAAATGTAAGCCTTTATTCTCCTCCAAATCTTTAGCCTTACACTAGACCTTTGGCACACCAGTTTTCACACTGATCTGGTCACATACTACAACATTGGCCAAATTCCTTCTCTACTTATGTAGATTCAAACCTAAGGAGCTACAAATAAAAATGGAAACTAAAACATGATCACTTCCAGACCACAATATTAATCAAAAAGTTTCTAGCCCACAGTAACTGTGCACAAACTAGTTCAGATGCAGCATAAGTAAAAAACAGTTTGTATAGCTATCATTTGGTTGTTGGGAATTATAGAGTAAAATTGAGACTTTGTAAGAGTCAACTGAAGGAAGAAATTGAAGGAAGAAATATTTGGTTGTATAGGTAAGACCATTAACTATTCTCCAGACTCCTGTTCACAGGAATCTTCAAAGGTTTCTTTTCTAAAAACTGATTTTCACAGAGAACAGTACAGACAACAGACACAAACATCTTTTACATAGGTTTGCAATTCTGTAAAGAACATCCATTTTCCTTCTGTATTTGGTAGAAAGTAGTTAATTGGGTCTAACTTATACCAATTCCTATAGAGGGAACTTTTAACTATATATCCTGACTTGACAGATCTCTTGTGTGTATCTTCCTCAGTCTTACAGTATCTTGGCTGAAAGAAATTCCTTCCTACATATAATGTGATTTTTTAAAAAACATAAAAATCTACATTGTGTATCTTTTGAAATTAACTTGGTCATGAGTAGGAGGGAATTAGAAATGGATTTTTAAAAATCTTATCAAATACATGAAGTAATGAAACTAGAGGGAAGAAAAAGAAGAGTTTCAAGAAATATAGAATAAAAAAAAAAATCCTACCAGGTTAGGTGGGGGGAACTATTACAGAACTACACTCTCCTTTCAAGGGTCAGAAAAATGGTGTGCTTCCTCTCAACTGTGTTAGCTTACAACACCTGAAAAGCACCAGAGATTTGTATGAATCTACAGGTCTCCACGACAATTCGGCTGAAGACTTTGAGATACAGATAAGCTTTTCTCAAATGCCCCTACATGAAATTAAGCCTGGACAGGCAGCTAGGGAAGCCAGAGAGGTGCACTGATGCAACTGCCTATCGAAAACCTAGAAGCAAGACAACTTAGCACTACTTTAGGCAAGAAGAACACAAAAATATAGGAACATGCAAGAAAAATTAAGCATCTCCCAAAGAGTTTTAATAAACAAACAGTGTCAAGAGAAAAACCAAACCCCACAAGAAACATCTTCAAGCATTAACCTGTTTTCTTGAGACTAAATTAGATCACCATGCTCACTGCTTCAACAAAACAGAAAAGTAGAGAACATCTATTATATAAGATACCATAGAAAAATGAGATGGGGTACGATAAACTACTGGAAGTTTTCCCTCAAAGATGTAACAATTAAGCATTTCCACACAGAATTACTTAAATTCTGTAATTTTATATGGTTCATTTTTTCCCACAATGATTCTTGGATTACTTCTGACCAGAGTCAGCATCATTATTTGTCACTGGACTTATCCAAAATGTAAATATCACCACTTATTCAGTGAACTCTTCTGATGAGTAGTTCTTATCAATTCCTTGAAATTGTAATAGTTTTTCTTTGTTCTAGGCAAAATCAGAAAAGGAAAATAAAGTTAAAAGAGTAGTAGCATATTTCAGGAATGGATGGCTTAGAATAACATCTAGACTTAGGTTAATTAGGTAAAAAGCATTAAAATAAAATCTTGAAGAGATCTAGATCCAAATGAAGCAATTTCATAAGCCTAAAAGCAGTTGGAGGTAATTTGGATTTTTGAAATAGTTCTTTTTAAAAACAGATTCCATCTTTTTGAAGGGTAAAGCCTAGTAGCTTGCCTTAGTTACAAACAAGTCAGTTTTACAACTCAGGAAGGCAGTACTGTGTATTCTAGAGCAGCTGTGTCTAGATAGAAACCATCGATACATTATTCAGAGCTGTGACTTCAATACAGGAGAGAATGAGCAGCAAAAATTCTTGGACTATCCATCTGCTACATACATACTTAGTCAACAGAAGCAATCGCACTCCTTCAAAACACTATCCTGTTACAAAAACTGCAAGTAACTTATTTCTGAATACATTCTGCACTTTTGAACAAGGCTTCCTACAAGAAAATTAAATGCTTTACAAAGCTATTTTACAGTTACAGAACATTGTCTTAGATCCTTATGGAAGGAAGTTGACAGCCATTTTAGGGCCCTGTCTAGAGCTACCCTCGGGACATCAGAGGTCAGTCCTTTTCAATGCACTGCCAACCTGGGCTCACCCCTCAAAAAAGACGTCTTAGTTTTTCTTCTTTTAGTAGGAATACTGGAGTACCAACAAGAACCTAAGCACTGCTCCCTGTCCAAAGAAGCAGCTGAGTTGCAAAGCTAAGGTCACTCAGCAGGTTTGTGTCCCGAGCAAGTCCTTCCATTTGTTTTGATCCTTCTTTCTTCTCCAAATATTTGTCCATTTTAATCACAGCACCACCTCTTTACCTTTTTAAATGAAAGAGGTCGTTGTCCTTCTGTGCATTTGCACAGTCCAGACACCCTAATACTGGCTAGAGATCCCATTTCCAATCAGATTGCTCCTAAAATAACCTATTCCAGCCAAAGTGACAGCATTCCTTGTAAGACAGTTAAGCATTATTGATTCAAATTAGCAGACCCATATCAGAATATATGAATGACCAAGGTTCTACTCAATGTATCATCTGTTTTACTTTAATTTTTACTAGTTTACAAGTCAAGTTAATCCACAGAGCTCTTTAAAAAATCTAAGGTAAATCAAAAGGAGTTGCGAAGTAGTTAAATTACCAGCTATCAAAATAAAAGTATCTTAAAAAAAAAAATTGTTTTATTTAAATCAAATATCACTATCGCAAGTAAACAATTACTTTGGCATATTTCACATTCTGGGTTAGCAAATACTTCCCACATCGTGTATCTTCAGGCTGTAAGTTGTGGGAGGCCAAGTGTATAATGCAGACAGCTTTTTGACTTAACAAGGACTGATGGATCCTGTCAGTATGCCCTTACAGCAAATACCCATCTGCCAGAACAGTACTTTCCCAAATCTGTGAGCCCAAAAGGCAGACTCTCACACTGATTATACAGGAACTTCTGATTTGAAAGACAATGGGAAGATGCTTAGGGAGCACACCAAGTAAAGCATTTTCCTCCTATTATAATATCTAGGAAAGGTTTGAAGCTGATCTTTACTCATTTCCCAGCTCTTGAAAAACACTCACTATAGTAAGACTCAAATATTTCATGGATATTCTCGTTATGTCAACATTTAAAGATTCCAATGTGCTAGCTACCATATAAATATATTATTCCTACACCAGAAAACATACACAAACCAAACTCACAAGATCAAAGGCCACTGTCCTGTGAAAACACTACAAATCAAGTATGGTGCAACTACGAATTGCAACATCAGATAAGTGTTCACTTTGAAGATACCAACAGCAGATCTTCTGTAAGACAATACCTTTGAGAATAAGAATATGTTTGAGAATACCTTTTTCAAGTATTTTCCTACAGGGACAATGGGGTACTGATAACCAAGCAACAGCTCTAGCTCATGACCACATTGTTACTGCCTTTTACTGTGTTTTCTTCCTTCATTAATCACTTTAAAATGTATTTTATACTGAGTGGGCACGGGTGGAAAAGAGACCAGCAGGAGTCAATTTCTTCAGCTACTTTACAACGTCAAACTTCTTACAAACTCCCACAGTATTAGCTTTTTCTTAAAACAGTGTTTTTTAGAACAGAGCCTAGTGCAGGAAGACAACAGCAGCACAAAAGATGTCACACTTGTTTGCTGACACACGCACACGATGTGTCAAAACAGGAAGTGCATTATTCAGCAGCACAGGAACGCTCGGCATGGACATTCACTGCACTCGGTGACTCAGAGCACCCAGGCTGAAGATGGATTTAGTGTGCAATAAGTGTTCATGATGAGTTAGTGCAGAGCTGGCTGTTACCAACATCCAGGTTTAGCTCATTTTGCCAACCTTCTGTTTGAAAAGCACTTAAAAATCAGATAATCTAAAAAGAGGCCTACAAGAGAGCAGGAATGGGACTTTTTACAACAGCAGGTAGTGACAGGACAAGGGGGAATGGCTTCAAACTAAAAGAGGGCAGGTTTAGATTAGATATGAGGAAGAAATTTTTTTATTGTGAGGATGGTAAAACACTGCAACAGGCTGCCCAGAAAGCTGCAGATGCCTCCTCCCTGGGAATGTTCAAGGCCAGGCTGGATAAGCCTTTGAGCAACTTCGTCTAGTGGAAGGTGTCCCTGACCCTGGCAGGAGGGTTGGAACGAGATGATCTTTAATGTCCCCTCCAACACAAGCCATTCTATGATTCTGTCATGATACATATTTTTTATATTGATGTACAGACAGTGAGATAAATGTTACAAGTTGGTACTTCTCTTAAGTTCTGCTCAACCACTTTCACTGAACAACTTTTGCTGCTACATATTCAAAGTTTTGTCAAAAGTACTCTTGACTCTTAAAATTAGGTTCAAAACCAACTTAGGTGAAGCTTACAAACATGGGAAAAAAATGAAGTACTGCAAGCAGTGATGCAAAAAATTAATCTTGCACCTCTTCTGCTTCACTGGGTGAAAAAGGTGATCTGAACTGTTTGACATCTCCATTAGTGACCTGGATGATGGGTCAGAGTGCACCTCCCCAGTCTGCACAGGATACGAAACCGGGAGGAGCTGTTAATATGCCAGGAGGTTGTGGTGCCATTCCTATGGATCTCACCAGGCTGGAGAAATGGGCAAACAAGAACTTCATAAAATTCAACAATGGGAAACGTAAAGTCTTACACTAGAGAAAAAACAACCCTTTGTACCAGGACATGCTGGAGACCAACAGCCTGGGAAGCAGCTTTGCAGAATAGAGCCCGGGGTCCTGCTGGACAAGTTGCCCATGACAGCAATGTGCCCCTGCAGCAAAGGCTACCAACAGCACCCAGGCCATGTTAGGAAAAACACTGCCAGGAGGTCAAGGAAGGTGGCCTTTACCCTCTACTCTAACTAGAGCTTAGACCCACCCAAAGTGCCGTGTCCAGTTCTGGCTCTCCAGTACAACAGGAACACGGATATACTGGAATGAGTAAAGAAAAGGCCACAGAGACCACTAACAGACTGGAGAATCTGACATGGGAAGAAGGGCTGAGAGAGCTGGGATTGTTCAAGCCAGAAAAGGCTCAGAGGAAGCCTTATCAAGGTGCATGAATACCTGATGGGGACAACTGAGGAGTCTGATGGAGCCAGACTCCTCTCAGCAGTGCCCCATAAAAGTACAACAGGCAACGGGCACAAACTGAAATACAGAAAATTTCTTGTCAACAAAAGATTACTTTATTTTTTAATTACCACAACAGCAGTTAAACACTGGAATAGGTTTGCCAAGAGAGGCTGTAGTCTCCATCTTGAGAGCTAATTGAGAACAGTCTGGCCATGGCACTGAGCAGTCTGCTCCAGCTGACCCTGCTTGGAGGGCAGGCTACTGGACTAGGCTGTCTGCAGAGGTCCTTCCAACCTCAGCTATTCTGTGGACTCAGGACAGAAACAATATGCACTTCATATAATCCCAGTCTCCTACATGTTTCCCTGTAACAATCCAGTAAATATTGCATTTCCATGAGAAACTAGTATCTTATTAAATCTGCTGGCACTATTTTCCCTGATAGAACTGCCAACAAAAGAAACCAAACAGCAGCTCTGAGAAGGCGCTCGCATATCCTGTGCTTCTACGACTCTCCTGTTGATCAACTTTTTTTTAAAGCAGTAGCAGACCAGCTAACCCTAAACTGCTTGCCAACAAACTGCCCAGAATATTTTCAGAAGTGATCATTCCTGCTTTTGGGTCTTCCATCTTCCACTTTTGGGGTCTTAGTCTATACAGCTTGCTATCAGTTTAATAATTATTCATACTTCTAAAGATATGGATGAATTATCCAGCTTCCTGTCATCACTTGCTTATTAGTTTCAGCAAAGAACTATGATAACAATGTTCGCATTCATTCATTTTTGAGTTGTCAGCTTTCATCTTACATGCTCTCATCTGAGACTACCAGAATTCCCCATCAGTAAGATTAAAAAAAAAAAAAAAAAAAAAAAAATTCCACAGCAGTTTGGTGGAAGAATAAATGACAACCTTCTTGTCCTTGAGAAGGGACCGGAGGGCATGGGGGGGAATATTCAAGAATTATTTTGTACGCTTAAAAAAAGCTTTTCTAGATTCAGCTCAAGAACTCTATTTACTTTCCCTGAGCTGAACTGCTGAAGAACAGCTGAAGTACTTCCACTCCAGCAGCAACCACAATTTAGCTATGGAACAGGGATTTCCCTCTGCAGTTTGAAGCACTCTTTCACATGAAAAGCACTCTGTGGAACATACTGTAAATGTAGAACTATTACACAACTATTATCTAGTGATGTTGGCATGAGGAACCTAGAGGAAGGAAACAGGAAGGATATAAATACAAGTCTGCAATCTTTTAGATTTTACTCACATAAGGGAAAATCACCAGTGTCCAGAGCTCCAAGAGAAATATCTGAGCTACTATGTTGGTGAACAAAATTAAAAAAACACGTGATACACATTCATTTTACACAGCATTTGAATAAACTGGAAATAAAAATTCAGAGTCTCAATCTCACAGAAACTTTTAGGCATCTGACTCCTAATGAGCAAAATGAGATTTCATATCAACTTACTTTAGTAGACTTTAGCCTTAGTGTTCATTTCTCCGTGCTGCTTTTTCACCTCCACCACTAAAATGTTTTGATACATGACTCACAGCTAAGAACATTTCAGAGGACACATTCAAAGGATTTGAGCAGACACTGTTCTGGCAGGTTTTTTTAAACAATGAAAAATGTTGTTAAAGATTACAGGAACAACCCAGTTGAATGGCTGCTGGGAAGAGTCAATAAACATCACCTTTGCTTGGAAATTAAGAGTTTCAGTACAACGGTGTCTCACCCTCTTATTATTTATCTTGCTAACTTTACAAACAACATTCCGTTCTGTTATGTATATTTTTGTTGAGATATTTTAGGGAAAAAGAATGCTTGTGGAAATATAAGAACTAGTCCAAAATATTCTCTACCTTTTAAACAGCTGGCACCTTGACAATCATCTTAAGTCATAAGCACCAAAACAAAAAACTCACTGATCCTCACTGCCAGTAATTTTTCAGGAATGTACCAACCAAAGCTGTGGTAACAACTGGAAAACACCTAAAAGGCAGTCTTAAAACGACGTTCTTAACGTTAAATGCCTTCACATTGTTCTGACTGTGGAAAGTGCTAGAGTGCTCTTTTACAGGTATTTTAAAATTTAAGCCTGATGCTGTCAGGTTCAAAGTGGTTGACAGAAAGGAGCCTTCCTATGTAAAATGGGAATCAACACTTTGTCCTTCTGCTTCTAGGACCCGAGCAGACGGGAGCTAGTGGAGGAGGACATGCACAAGAACATGGCCAGTGAGCCTGCAGAACCAACACTGCAAAGAGGACACAATGCTTGGCGTGTGAAGGCACAGCATGATCTCAGCACAACAAAGTTGACTTTCCATAAACATCTTCTATAGACGGTAAAACGTGGATACACTGATACGAGAGATGTTTAAATAAGCATTTTGCAATAGAGATCCTTCGCCCAGGTCCCTTCCACAGTTACTGCTATTTATGTGGTAGACCTCCTGTATACACAACACGAGACTTCAAACAAAGGTTTCCGTTCATTCCTATGAGCATCATCCTTGCAGTTCAACAGTTCTCGGAGGCACTGAGCGTTAAGGTCATCGCTGAGTCCTTCACCTGACTCACAACACCTGGTTAAAGCCCAAGACCACCTATGCAGCCTTGGGAGACCTCCATCCCGCAGGCAGACCCAGCATCTCAAGAAACAGCTTTCACCAAACTGTATTTTGCTTATTCGCCTCCACAGCCCTCCAGTACGTCTGTCCCTTTTTATATTTTAAGCTCATCTCCATCTTCGGGGGACCAAGCAGCCAGGGAACCATATTATACTGCCACCTCCACTCCCTCCCCTTTAGCACGTCTCCTAACAACGCCACGTAGATCCAGATAATCATCTGGGATGAGCACTTCAGGCAGCCCTCGGTGTTCCTGAGGGAGTATGTTCCACTCACACGCCCCAACCCCTCTCCCTCAGCCCGGCTCCGTCCGAGCCCACTCCCCCCTCACACCGCCCCGCGACCACAAGGACCTCACTTCTCTCCCAGCTCCTTTCCAGCTCTTTTTGTGTCCCCAGCGTGGCCCGGGGGCCTCCCCCGTCCCCTCAGGGCACGGAGACACCAGGGAAGAGCCGCATATTCCAGGCACGTCCCTCTCCCTCCGCGGAGGGGGATGGGAAGAGCAGCAGCGGAGCGGCACCAACCGAGACGTCAAGCGGAGGAAAAACGGGGACAGGCGGGAACTACGCGATGGGAATCGCTCCCAACCTCCATCCCACAGCCCCGGGGCTCCCGAGGCGAGGAGAAGGGGGGGGAGAAGGGGCTCCCCGTCAGCGCTGCCCGGGCGGGACGCTGAGGGCGTTAACGCGCTCCCCCCGCGCCGGGGGCGGCCCGGCACCCACCTTGAGAGTGGGGTACTCCTGCACCTTCAGAGTCATTGAGAGCTGAGCGGCTGATTCCTGCACCGCCATCTTGGATCAGGCACCGGCCTCCCCCTCCCTCCCTTCCCTCCCGCCCTCCTTCCCAGCGCGTCCCGGCGGGAGCTACCTACGGCGCGCGCGGCATGCCGGGAAACAGCGCGCGCCCCGCCCCGGCCCTCATGGACACGGGGCGAACCAACGCCGCGCGCTCCCCCCCGCCCCCCCGCGCCGCCGCGCCTTGGTACGCTCCGCGGGGGCGGTGACGGAGGACGAGCGACGGCGCGCCGACCAATGAGCGGCTCCCTTTCTCACGTTCCCCTGCCGTGAGCGTTGACACCGCCCTGGAGCTTGGGAAGCCGCGCCTGAATGGGCAGAGGCGTGGGAGTGGGCGGGGCCATGTGGGTGCGCGGACAAATCAAATGGGATTACGGCATCGGGATAGGCGGGATTTGGGGCGGTTATGGACACCCAGCCACCCAGTGGCGGCACAGAGAGATTTCCCGTCGCCCACTCAGAATCTGCTCTGGGGCTCAGTGGGCGGGGCCTAAAAGTAAATTTTGCTGGTGACTTAAAACGGCCGTTTTAACACCCCCGAGGTGTCCGGGAAGGGGAGGGGCGGGGCGCGGGGCGGGGCGCGCTGGGATGGGCAGCGCCCCAAGCCAATGCTGTCACTCCTCACGTTGACGGGCAGGCGGCTGAACCAATGGGAGGCGCGCCTGGGACGGGCGGGCGGGGCGGTGGGCGGTGTGTGGCTGTGTGTACATCGGGAGGGGCGGGGCCGCCCCCCGTGAGTTCCGCGGGGCGGAGGGAGCGAGTGAGAGCCAGTGAGGCGGAGACGGCGGGAAGAGGTTTAAATAGCGGAGACGGCGGCAGCCCCCTGCCCTCGGCTCCTCGGGCCGGCGCCGAGTTTCCCGGTGAGCGGAGGCGCGGGGCGGGTGCAGCTCCCGCCGCAGCCGGGCCGGTCCCGCCCGCCCCGCGGGGGACAGGGTGGGGAGGGGGGGGTGGCTCCGTTCGGCCGTCGAGGTCTCTGGAGGTCCGTTCATGGGTCCCGCTGCCCTCGCAGCCGCACCGGGGAGCGGAGCTGCCGCCCCCGGCACCGCCCGGTGCCGCCGGGCGCTACAGGTGCGGAGTTCGGGCTGCTCTGGCTGGCGCTGGGTGCGCGGGCTCCCGGCGGGATCCCCAGCGAGCCGTGGATCTCCACGGCTGCGCTCAGAGGCTTTGCGTGACCCGCTGACCTCTGGCCGGTCCCCGTAAGGTGACAAGCACCGGTTTAAGCGAGCAGTAATTCCTCTGCCGGACGTACGTGAGTGTTTCCATCAAAAAAAAAAAAAAAAAAAGGGGACCTGATCCTGCAGAGTTCCTGCTTGTGTATGCGAGGGAGTAAAACCACTCTTGGAGTGTCTATCCTCTGGCTGTGAATAGAAAAGCTGCTTTCTGGGTAATGCGTAGAGGGCAGTGTGTGGATGTTCGGCTCCTCGCTGTGACCTGGGCGCCTCAGTGCGTGACACGGGGCGCTGGGACAGACCTCCATCACCCCAGGTTTGCAGCAGGAGGGGAATGTGCCACAGGAGCGGTACGTGCAGTAAATACAAACTTCATTCTCTTGCTGAAGTCGGTGTCAAAAGTTTGGTTTCTTGATGCACTGAGAGCAAATGTGCTTCAAGCAGTGTGCTGCTGGAGTTTGAGGCATTGAAGACACCCCAAAATCTGTATCGATCAATAATCGTGATGGTTTTTTGCTCTCTAAACATGGTGGTTATGTTTTTACTGGTCTGCAGAAGACTGTGGGAAAATAAACACCAATAGTTCCAGGAAGAGTGAACACATTTAACTTTCATGGTTTGAAAGAGCAAGTATGTTTCTTAGAATATTTTGGTGGCATTATTTGTGATGTGCATAGCCCTCATTGCACTGAAAGCATCTATCCACCACAAAGGACTGGGGTTAAATAAAAGGGAATGTGGGAAGTCATGTAGTTGAGTGTTAGGTTCTCTCCAGCTCTTGACTGTGAGCTGTTTACTAATATTTACTCCCAGCTGCCCTAGCATTCTGCCTTCTGCTGACCATAATCAGCAAATGTATGCCTAAACGTAATTTACCAAGCCTACACCAGGTGCAAAGCCTTTGTCTGAGAAATGTATTAGTAAAAACTTTTGTGTTAGTTACACCTGGGATTAGCATTCGTGTCTAGACACGATCTTGGGACCAGATCTTGCAAGAGGATTTTTATAAGGGGGATTTTGACTCCATTAAGGCTCTGCGCAGGGAATAGTTCACCCTGAGCTGCTTGGGTGGAGGATCGAAAACTTTGCTCAATTGTTGCTGTATTTACAAACATAATTACGTGGCATTGTAAAATATTCCTGTTCTTCCTGTCTGTCTTAAATATCCCGTAAGCTAATATTTAGAAGGAAATCTGCTCTTCAGTATTCCCCATGATTAATGTTACTGAGCAGCTTGAACTTGGCATACCTTAACTCTGTGGTGCTTGTAGGAACTGAAGAAGTGCGACTTGCCACGTAATTGATCAAGTCATGTATGTATTTGTCCAAGACACGTATTTGCAACAGGTTTTGTTTATATATAACCTCTTAATGGTCCTTTCTGATAATACAGCAGCTAATTTAATGTAACACAGATACTCTATGGATACAGGTTATGTGCTCAGACTGTATTTGTCTTTAAACTGGAGGGTTATTGGTGAAGGTTTGTCAGATATTAGTAGCCAGAGCTAAAGGGGTTGCTAAATGGAACAGATGGCCAAGCAACCATCATGTCAGAGGAAACAGCATGTATTCGTGTATTCTTAGTTTAACACAAGAGGGAGCATGTCTAATCTTTAACCTTTAAATATTGCAACTTCAGGGAGGAAGCTTGAAGTGTTGAGTGTCAACTAATTTATGTTCAAGGCTCCATGTGCAAATATTGATACAACCTATGCATATTTCTGGCATGATTTCAGCTTTAGGCTGCAGCTGTTGATTTATAGTGTAAATGTTGGCATGATAAATGTGGGGATGAGAACTGAGCTAATGATCTTTTTGAAGTTGTCAAAATCTGTAGTTTCCTGCTAAATTAAACAAAATATTTATGGCTATTGTTATTCCTGGCTATGGTTATTAATATACAAAGGTTGTAATTTTTTCTTTAATATTAGATTAATGTCTTCCGCTTAACCTACCATACAAAGTTATAAAGCCGAGTCTTAATTTAATTAAATTTAGTTTAATTGCCTATATACCTTTGCTTTTAGAGTTCGTATAAGTTCTACCGCTTTATTCTTCAATAGGAAGTATGAAGTTGGATCTACTAAGAAGTTTTGTACTGTATCTTTATTTTTTCCTTGTCCTCGGTGTCATAAAAGGAAGGTGAAAAATCAGCTTCTGTTTTGTATTTTTTGGTATTATCCAGTTGAATCATAATGCGTTAATGTTTTTCCTTGTTCAGTGTCTTGTTAATGTGAATTAGCAATTAGTTTAACTTAAGCAGTGTGCACAGAATACTCCAAACCTTTAGGAGAACCTTACTCATTTGTTTCCAGTAGCCTTCTGCTTTGCTCCAGATTAATGATTAGAGAAAAACATCTGTCTGCCATTAAACACTGCATGCAAATTATGTATCTTTCAGGAACATAAACACTCTGTGTGTTATTTGGTGGAGCAGAGCAGAAGCCTTAGTGCTCTGCTTTCACGCGCTGAAGAAAACTGCTGTGGATTGAGATTTTACTGCACTTGCTTCTCTTTCCTCTCCGTGGCCATTGTGACCCCGGTGCCAGGTGGCAGAAGTGGGTGTGTGACACCATCATTTCTTGAATTAGCAGACCAGACTGGCCTAAGGCAGGGATGTGAAGCCCTGTGCTGGGTCAGGTGGGAAGGAGCACAGCTTGTCCCACTGTTCGGTAGAGTTCTCTTCCTCCAAGCAGGTGGGTGTGGTGGTATTGTCCATTATAATGTATTGTCCATGATAATGGAGAAGCAGAATCCTTCACTCTTCTGGTGAGTTATGATGTTTGTGAAATATTTAGGACCTTATCTTTAATCTGTGTTAATTTTTTCTTCTGAATAATGGAGAAATTTTGGTATTTTTTTAACTGCTGTGCACAACATTGACAGAAGAAGGTGTTAATATCAAATCAGCTTGTCTTCAAAACATGCCAGGCAGCTGTTCTTGCAAGGCAGAAATGTGAGATGACCTGTACTAATACTGGATACCTGTACTAATATTGGATACTAATGTGGAATCATAGAATGGTTTGGGTTGGAAGGGACCTTAAAAATCATCCAGTTCCAACCAGTATCTACTGTATGGATATTATATATTCATCAAGTGTTAGGACTTTTTAGAAGATAGTGGGAATGAGCCAGTTGCTACTGGGAAGTTGCTTTACTGAGTTATTCACAGTAACCAAGCATTTTTAATGGATGGCTCCATTTTAATGGATGCAATTGATTTAAAATCCTACATATGCAACAGTACTGCAGAGTCAGAAATTCACAGAGACCAGAGGGATGCCTTTTAGTGGAAAAGTTTTGATGGACTTGAGTTTTGTAAGGATTAGATGAACTGCCTGTTGTCTTGGCTATTCCATATCAGTCAAGACTTATGCTTTGGTTTTCTTGCTCAGCAGGCTTAGGCTGCTGCACAGTCTTTACAATAAAGGTGTATTTTTACTTTAAAAGAAAGTAGTAATATGACTGTATAGTTCATGGTTTGGGGTTTTTTTTTTTCATTTTGTTATTGTAACTTTAAACATAACTGAGAAGTGTCTTAGTGTATCTGGCTTGTGTAAAAAGGCTGGTGAAGTTTTATTTCTGTATCTAAGAGGAAATTGCCAAGAGTGTAAAAACCCAACAAACAAACAAAAGAAAAAGCCCCCAAGGACAAAACCCGGCGATTAACAAAAGCAGCAGCGATTGCCCTGATGTGCCACAGTTTAGAGCGTAGTTGTAAAGTAGTAAATACAGATTAAACGCTTTGTTTCCTTATTTTAACATGATTATAAGGACCCTTTCCTTATCCGGGGAAAATGCAGATGCCCTCAGCAATTTGGGTTACCAAGTTACCATAATGAATTGGGGTTGAGACCTCAGTAGAGGCTGTGCTGGATCGTCTGTGGGAGCAATTTCATATCTGTGCTACCAATCTGGTACCTTTCAGGCAATGTGTGTGTAGAACTTACTTAGAAATTGTCCCATGTTTATGCAAACAGGGTTTCGACGTTAAGGTATTTTTTTGTATTGCTTTTATTTAAAAAAAAAAAAAAAGAGGGGGAGCATTCACAATGTAGGTCAAATTCTTGTGAAACCTCATTTTAAAAAAAGACTTGTATTTGCATAAAAAAAGGCATGTGGGACTGCCTGACAAAGTGCACAGACTCCTGTAACTTTCTGAATGGTCTAAATGGGTGATTTAAAATGCAAAGGGGAGGGGGGTACCTGCAATATTTTTAGCCACGAGCAATTTTTCTTTTTTTCCTTTCTGAGTTACAGCCCCCTGAAAATGGGGGGGTTTAGAAAGAAAATGCTGACACAGCCTTGACTACAGAGCAGTGCCTTGCGTGCTGCTGCAATAATTGTCCAGGCAGTGTTTTCTGCCTCCCTGCCATTGTGCTTTACATTCCTTCAATCCATTCCATTTTTAACTTTCCCAAAGTTTGGTATTATTGCGAGCCCCCGGCGTGTGTGCAGCAGCCGGAGGAGCGAGCTTGGCAGAGTAGCATGGACTTGTTAATCTCAGCCTGATCTTGTCAGCAACAGCAGAGCACAGGGAGCGGGAGAGAACTCCGGCTGGGGCAGCGCTCCAAAGGTTCGTCTGTTATTTTTTTATCCCTAAATTGCGTCTCCGTGGCGAAGCGCTGGGTGCGCGGAGCGCGGAGGGCTCCGCGGCGGGGCCGTGTGCGCGTTCGGCCGCGGTGTTTGTGTGCCGGGGAGGCTTCGGCTCGCCGTGCGCCGAGACAGCGAGTGTGTGTGTGTGTGTGTGTGTGTGTCACGGCCGGGGAGACGCCGAAGAAGAAGAAACCCTGTTGGTTCTCCATGCAAATGACCGCTTTGGTTGTAACAAAAGCCTTGATGTTGGGCTTGGAAAAATGATCTGACAGTGTAACAACCCCAGGCCACTTTCGCCATGTTTTTGTTTATTCATGTTTCATTCCGTTTTTCGTAGCTATCTCGCAGATGTTTCCAATTTCACTGTTTGTTGATGTGCTGTTTTTTTTTCCCCCTCTCTCCTTTTTTACACCGTCGAGCCTTATTAGAGTTAGCAAGAAAACGTGTGAAAGAATGTTAACAAAACAGAGAGGTGTTGCAGATGTTTATACTTTAGTTCTTGCGTTGCGCCTGGCGATTCTGGCAGACGGATTCAGTGCATATGAAGGAACGTAAGAAGCATCTGTTTTACCTACCGAGCTTGTGGTTTCGAAATGTGCCCATTGTAACTTGAATATTTACATAAACAGATGAAGTGAGCACGTTCCCGGTGCAGTGTGGCAGGTCGAGATCTCATTTGTTTTGCTACTGTTTTTGAAGGAGGGTGGGGGGGGAATCCAAAAGAGCAAGGAAAGGAATATCTGTGACACAACATGTATGCTCCTAGATAAACTCCTGCCATCTCGGAGTGCCTTTAAATATTTGAACAGCTTCCGTTAAGTCAAATAAAATTGGTTACCATGAGAAACAAAAAAGTCTAATAGAATAGTTGAGCACACTAATGAAAATCTGAATGTAATATTGTTTCAGAATCATTCAAAGAATTGGCTTAGACAGAAAACCTTGTCAGTAACGGTCATAGTAACACATTTAAACATTTTTGCTTCTGACATCCTGGAAAACAGCACACACAGTACAGAAATAGCAGAGGTGGATGGTATGTTATCTTACACTTGCATAAATTGAAATGTAATTGTCTACTAATGATATTAAAATCAGTCTGATTGTAGAATTTTGTGCTTGATGAATGTATCGAGGCATACACAAATAAAATTCAAAATCTTAAAGGACAATGATTCAATGTCCGGAGCCAGTGGTTAAATCAGATGTGGTAACTATGGTGAGAGGTAAAGTTACTTAGCTTCCCACAGACCATGCATATGTGGATTTCTTTTCGTATAATGGAGATTAAGGAGAAAAGGATTAGAAAATCTAAAGAGAAATTTTGAGTAGGAGACCTGTAGCCTTGCTCTGGGAATTAACACTGAGGAGGCTTTTAGAAGAGAGGCAGGGTGGAAGTAAACACTCTCTTGTAATATATATTGATGATAATTCTAGAAAGGAGTCTTTCTGGTTGGGAATATCAACAGCAGCTCATGCATACAGGAACAAAATCAATCCTCTCCATATTAAAATAATCCTCCTACTCCAGCAAAACAAAAGCAGAACTCAGCATATATTTTCACATTACCAAGTGATAGCACAAAATCAGGTAAAGTCTGCTATTCTGATTGAATGAATTTTAGGTTCTTGCAGAATGAAGCAATATTGATTTATTTGGATTGCTTTGCATTCCTATTTTTAAGCATGTGTATGATATGTGTTCAGGATTTTTTTTAACTTCAAAAATGGTGGTCATAGGAAGTAGGAAATAAAATCAGAGCTCAGTGTTCTAGCTGGTAAATATTGGGGGAGTTTGGACTGCAGCCAGAGAGACTTGGACCATGTTTCTGATTTTCCTTGAGTTGAGAGGGTTCAGTGTTATCCTGAGCTTTTCAGGGAAGAACTTCAGATTATGCTAATCAGCTCCAAGGGGTGTGGGAAGGATTGTCGTGCTTGCACATAAAACTCTGGTGTTCTGAGAGAGCCACCAGAGATGCTAATCAGTGATTAGCTATTTGAAAGCTGAGGAAACAGAAAGGGGAGAGGTCAGGTTCAATTTCCAGCAGAGAGGGACCATTTCCCTGTAACAGTGGAAAGTACATTCAGGATGAGACTGCAGAGACGTCTGGGGGACGTGAGCTATGTTCAGCTTTCTAGTAATAGATGCTAAAGTGTATTGGGGTTTTGGCAATGCATTAGACACATCTTTAACAAAATACTGTAAAATTTTGGGTTTCCCCTCCTCCCTGCCCCCAGTGTGGTTGTAAACCTCTTGTTTTATGAGAAGTTTGCAGGGGAACTGGTAGTTGAGCACAGTCTAGACAAGTGGTGTTACAAGTTTTAAGGTGTTTGTGGATTTGCTAGGAAACACTTTGAGCTTTTTGTGGGTCATAATCCCACACTTTCCCTTATCAGTTGCTCTGAGAGGGTGTTATCAGATACCTGTTCAGGAGACCGGGTTCGCTATCACTGTGCAACACTGTGGGTTAAACCCATGAATGGAATGTGTGCTTCTGGACTTCAGGCCAAATCAGAAATAATAGACCCAACAGCAATGAAATTCACATTTGTTACAAATTGTTTTCACAATAGGAATGATCAACACATTTTATTGATTTTTTTAAAAAAAATTGTTATTTCTTCAAAGGTATTAAAAGTTCACCAATTGTTTTCTGCGCTAATAAGGAGGAAGAGGAGGAAAAAGAATTGAATTGCTGCTATCAGTGGACAATATTTTGCTTTTTTCTTCATGTTTGAGTTGACATTTATGGAATGGTACATTGTTATTACATTAATAATAGATTATTATTTCAGAAGAAAAATTTTATTTATATAGAGATTGCTATTTTAGATTGAAGCAGAAAGCTTCCATATCTAGAGCAAAACTCACATATAGCTATTGATGCGTAACAATTCATTTCCTTGTTCAGTGTGTTTTGAAATTGTTTTATCATCCTCTTTTATTAGGATGTATTATATTTAAGAGCAATCTACCTGATATTTCAGGCACAGGATGCTGTATAACCCAATGGATGGGAATGGTGGAATTGGAACAAATTGTGTTTTTCTCTATTTGCTATTGGATTAGAGCAAGTCAATTCACCTGTTTCTGTTTTCCATCTACAAAACAGGTGTAATGGTAATTCCTTCAATATCTACTGATGAAATTCTGAGATAAGCAATATTTTGTTTTTCAGCAGCACACATGGTGGATACTGACATATTTGCATCAAAAGCCCTAAAACATTAAAAAGAATTAAAATACTAGTGATTTGATAATAAAATGTTTCCAGAAAAAAATTCAGAGTTAGTGCTGATGAGGTTTTTTCAGACACTTGTGACTAATGTGGGAGTTTTGTAGGGTAGCTGAATATCAGCTGGCTGATTAGTACCTTGAGAGTGAGTATTGACAGATTATACATGTCTGGTTTAAATCTTGGACAAAAGATGGGCCTTTATTGAGTTGTTCAGGTGTTCCCTTGGGATCCAGCCAGAAGTGTAGTTTTAGCAACATCTTAGGATGCTGAAAAAAATCCCAGCCAACCCTCCATTTCCCCAGTGAGTCTATTTACCCTAGTATTGGAGAACCTCTGGCCTTCCCAATTAAATTTGTAGGTTGCAAGACTGAGAAGTCCCATGCAAATGGCTGTGGTTGTGCTCACCCTCAAATAGCTGAGTAATTCCACTGAAGTCACTGACTCTGCTGAAGTGAATAAGGGTTTTCAGCACTGAACTTTGCAGTATTTGTCTTGCTCCTTTTGAGGACGGTCATGGAAATTCTCCAGCGGGATGTGAAGTCTGAAGTGCTCTCAGGTATTTGAGAGATGATTCTTGCTCCATTTGCACATTGTATGAAATTGTGTAAATTGGTTTCCGATGCAGTATAGAGTAGATGGGGTAGTTTAATGCTGAAAATTGTGAGACACTATAGAAAGAATTCAAGTAGACTATCAGCCTGTACAGGTTATTCGTCACAGGTCACAATAAGGCTTATAATTTGTGACTTGCCAAATCTGATCAGTTTAATCAATTGCCAGAGAAGAGCATTTATATATAAATGTGATGACAAAATTTAGGAAATCATAGTTTGAAGTACAAATTGCACCTTAAGTTTTCACAGTTTCCTTCATGTGTGACCCTGGTTCAGTTATCTATTCATATCTTTATCTTTGTAGACAGCAGAGTCAGTATTTTGTTACTGAAAATGATCACTTGCTGTGGTTTGGTTTGGGGTTTTGGGTGTTTTTCTGATATATTTGAAACAGCCTCTAACACTTTCAAAAATATACTTTTATTTTTCTGTTTAAAGGACAAGGTTTTATTCTAAAAAGAACTCTGATATTAAAAACCAATTTTTCCAACAGTATTCCATTTGAAAGGAATATTTTTCTTCATCTGGAGAACAAGCCAATATGGCTTAGCTTGTAAAATTTGTTTATACAATCGTATTTTCTGTCTACACAGTGCCTGGAATATGTCTTAGCACATAAATAATAGAATAAATAAAAGCTTTTGTATCCAAACAGCTTCTGTTTATATTTCTCAGTAAGAAGTGTGTGTGTGTGGAGAAGGATTCTTGTAGCTTTGAGAAACTGAGTGTATGCTTTGTCTAGTAAAATATGTCATTTGTTATCTTGGTAAATCTTAGAGCATCAACTACATGACAGTTTCCCTTTAGAACAGTAAAGATCAGGTGGTGTTTCTGTGGAAATCATTCTAACTTATGCTGTGTTCTTGAGGTATTTCTCTACCTTTCTCAGGTATCTGTGCTTGGGTTTTGTAGAGAAAAGTTAACCAGAGACAATGTTGTGATCTGGTAATGCCTGTGCGAACTGGAATACATTCCTTGTCTTTTGCGAGGAAATAATGATGGTTTGGAAGCTTTTGCATGCCTTTTTTTTGTAGATCTTTCATAAATTCCCTGCTTTGCTTACTGATACGCCTCCAGGAAGAGTGTGGCATGACATTTTCTCATATCTTCTTTTAAACTGTAAAATGTATGTGTATCTTTTCTGGTGCTT
This sequence comes from Callaeas wilsoni, assembly GCA_013398955.1. Classification (NCBI taxonomy): domain Eukaryota; kingdom Metazoa; phylum Chordata; class Aves; order Passeriformes; family Callaeidae; genus Callaeas; species Callaeas wilsoni. Next base: position 162,776 of record VWPU01016954.1, on the reverse strand, counting down.
TGTTTATGCTGCACTGTGACAGACAAGTAGAGATAAAAAAATGCTATACTTAAAAATATTTAGAGTAATATATTCTTTAAATAGCAACTTCTAACATCCTCTCTTCTTTCATCTCATCTCTGCAGTGAGGGAGTGGAATCAGGGAGTGATAGTCATTCTGACTTTTTCATATAAGTGATGTGAATTTGATCTAATGCAGTTACTATATTGTTCTTCAGGCCCTCTAGTACAAATAGATACAAAAAAAGGTCCATGATATTGTTCAACGTAGGCTGAGAGGTGACCAGTGGAGTTCAGGCTGTGAGAAACAGGCAAAGAGATGTGTTACATTTACACTGTTGTGCACAGGTTGATGTGTTTCCTCAAATGCTGGCACAGAAATGGAAGAAAAGATCCTGTTTACTTTTAAGGTCAAAGTACCTGGGAAGGATTGCCATTTCCCATTTTACTCTATGACTGTGGGACGGGAAATGGATTTTGCAGATTTTTACCTTCTGGGAAGTCAGCTTGAAGAAGGTAAAGATTATGGTAGAGTCATTGGACCATAAAAGTTAAGCAGATAAAATCATTTAATCTACTGAGGATAAAGTGTATTACTTTCACCTATGTTGTTAGACTGGTGAAGATGTCAAAAACAAGGTGAGTTCATCCCTACTGGAAAAATTAAAAATTTAACTTTTCTGATCCTGGTAAGACTATATCAAAATCAACACACTTGCACCCTGGCTGTGTGTCAGGGTTTCTGCACCTTATTGATACTTAATTTGAATAAGACTTAATTAAGTCTATGTCGTGTTGCTTTTAATTCGAGCATCTCTGCCCACCTAATTAAGGGAGAACTTAAACTGTGGAAATGCTAAAAGCTTGTACAGAAAGGATTGCCTGCTCCTGCTGTGACTGGGGGAAGCAGTATAAACCTAGAGAGGACAAGAAGTTGGCAGTAGAGTGCACAAGCTGAAGGAATAGATAGTTTCAAGTTTCTAATTAGCATTGCACACCAAAGTTAGTAGATGCATAGATAAGTGTGGCAGATATTTCCAGCAGTCTTCAATGTCATTCTAAGTTTTGTATGCTTGCATTTGATTTTGTTCTGTAAATGACTACATCTTTACCTCTGTCTGTGTTATTTGTTTCAGTGTTTGTGGTTGATTGATAGTGTTTTGTCTTGCAGTAATGTGTCCTAAATGCATAAACATAATTTTCTTCTCCTGATTTAGAGCCCACTGGCAGTTTCTTTGCCTGCTAGTCACAGGTTTCTCAGAAATGCCCGTAAGATTTTCCGTTCCTTTGGTTGTGTTTCTAGATGGAGCAATGTCGGAATTGGGTAAAGAAAGGCACGGCAGTCTGGTCTTGAGTTGGTTTGTAGATTGTGGTTGTTCAGATCCCCCTTGGGAGAGAGGGACAGTCTGTTAGCAAGCCTGAAGATGTAAGCGGGCGTTTTCTGGGTGTAGAGGTCTACAGGATAAAATGCTAAACTGACCCTTCTCCTAACATATGGGCAGCATGTTCTAATGAGAATTAGGAGTACAGTCTGGGAAGTTCCTCAGTGTGCTCATGATTGCTTCTGCCTCAATAAACAACTCTTTGCCAGCTCTGTTCTATGCCGGTGCTTTGATTTTGTTGGCAATTTCTGTCCACGTAATATTGATGAGTCAGAGTATTGTCAGCTGGAGTACCTCGAATTATATGAAAGGACATAGAGTACAAAATATTTTCTAGTGTTTTGAGAAGAGATGATGACATTCTGACAATTGGAAGGTAAGGCTGAAATGTGCAGGGTACCAAGCTGTGCATTTCTGATGTATGTATTGGGAGTAATATCCTCAGCTGGACTGGCGTCATTTTCGGGAAGCCACTTCTCTGGTTGACAGCCTTTTCCATAATGCTATTTACGTGAATTCTGACAATGTCATAATTGGAAATTAATGTTTGATAAGATGTGATCTGCACCTGGAACAGTAACTTTTTTAATACCTGGTGTCAAGTTTTCAATTCTTCCTTAAAGTTACAGTACCTCTCTTTCGTGATACATTTAATAGCTTTGTGTTATAAAAGGTGATGGCTTTTGTGTAGAGTCTCAGCTGTTACTTTCAGATTGAGATGACTTTGCATCCTGAAAGATGTTGTCTTAATTTCATCATTTGGCTTTAAATTGTGATTACCAAAACACATTACCATTTATCATCCAGTAGCTGCACTTTGATGAGCCTTGTGGGTCTCTTCCAGCTCAGGATATTGAATGATTCCATGACCTTTCTTATCACTAAGGTTCACAATGGGCTTTTTTGAGGGGTGCAGGCAGTAATTTCTAAGAGCCTGCTCACTGTAGTTTCAGTCTTCTTTCCTAAATTCGTAATTGGTATAAAATTGGTCATAGTTTGCAGTGACCAAGTTTGTATTGTTCTGGAAGAAATTATTGTATGTGTGTTGCAGTCCAGGAAAGCAGTGTATACCTGAAGCTGCTCTGAGGGCTTTTTATGAGCCCATGGTTATTTATTGTAACTATAGAACGTCTTTTATGTTAGTAGGCTGTTACCCAATGCTAATTAAAAATGACAGTCACTATTGTTGCAAATAGTAACCATTGACTATGCAGTAAAAACATCTGAAAAAGCCTATTAACTGCAAAATGGCTAAAAATATGCAGTGCAAATATTAATTTGTCCCATCATCCTGAGAAGTTTGCCTACAGTAAGGAACCTATCCAGTGTTTTTCTCTTAAATTAGCTTTTTTCACTATTATCAGTTATTGCATGTGTTTTAGAGCTTTGAAATGAAAGGTGTGATGTAAGCACTAGGTATTAAAAGGACCAGATAATTTTAATGTGATTTTTAAGAGGTATTTGTAGCGTTCCAGCTTTGACTTGCTGCACCTTGATAGCAAAAATGTTATATATTTCATCAGCTTAGGACTGGAGTAAAATTTTAATGTAGAAATAGTGTTATACCCAGCTACTTGTTAAAATTATCCTGTGTATTGGTTTCAGTGCCATGAAAGTTTTACACAGTTTGCAATGTGATTCAGTATTTTTGCAAATTGGTGTTCACATTGATGTCAAGACTGACAGTAAAAATGGGTCTCATAAAAAGTAGGATAAGGCAGTAGATTGTAATTCAGCATTATATTTTTTTAGTTGTTCAGCCTTGATATATACCTCTGGATAGGACAGTTACCTTGAGATTAAATTAAAACTAAATTCAGTTCAAGTTTTAAATGAAATAAAATACTGGCACATTAGCTATCACTATGCAGTAACAAAGAAATTGTCTTTTATTATGTGTATGCTGATTCTCTAAGGAAGAATATTGTTCTTTCATAAAACTGTTATGAGTAATGGAACTGATGTCTATACAAAATGACTCTGTATAGGGTTTTAACAGAACAGTGATGTATCGAAGAAGGTGGTTTCCAGTAATATTTTCTTGTCAAATGCAGTGCATCTCTTAAGCTTTATGGGTGCAGCTTGTCAGCAGAATAAACAAACATCCTGTCTCTGTTTAGTTGTGCTACCAAAATAAATAACATGACATTCAACCAAAAGTATTTTGCATTGTCCAAGACAAACATCCACGGCAATTGTGCATGTCCCAAAGCACACTCTGTGATGGAGGTTTCCCTCTTCAGCACTGACTTTGAGTAATTGGGAAGGTTATGCTAAACAAACATCAGGGGGAATTCCTGCTGCAGTTCTTGTGTGGGAAAAGAATCTGTCATGTTGCCAATTGCAAAATCCAGATGCAACAAGAATCTGCAATTTGAATTGACAAGCCAAAAGCTTCCACTATTTGAGTTCTCGGAGATCCTGGTACAATCCAAAAAAAGGGTCTTGAAAGTTTTCTGTTTTCAGAAATGTGTGGTAGAACTCTGTGAGAGATTAGTCTGCCCAGCCTGATTATAGTGCCTTATTAAACCAAGTTACAGACCAGTTTTCTGTTGGACACTGTGTCAGTATGGGAGGGGGAAAGGGTATCCTGAGGAGTCTGTCAGAGCATGAAACAGGAAACAAAAGATGGATTCACACAAGCAGTAGTTAAGGAACTGTGAGAGTGAACAGAAAGTTCTCTGCAAGCCTGACCTGTGGTGCTGATAAATGATGGTGACACTTGAACAAACAGTAAAGTGGCAGTGATGTGCCGAGCTGCTTGTAGTGAAAAGCTTTTGTGGGCTCTGAGGGACTAAGAGATTGCAGGTAAGATGATAATAGACGGTGGTCTCAAAAATATCTACCTTCCTTTTTGTCATACTGATGAGAAAGAAGGCTCAGGCTCATCAATGTCCCTGTATCCTGCTCAAAGTGGAAGCTGCAATGAATTTTTCTTCTTCAGAGCAAAAAGTATCCTACAGCAAGTTCTGTAGTCACCTGATGATCCATATGATTCTTCCTCTTATCCAGAGAAAATATCTGGGATCTTTTCACCAACTGCACTTAGTGCTTAAACTGTAAAACTCACAGTCTTCATCTTCTTTCCATGTGGTGTGGGGCTGGATTGTTTGCCAAGACCTAATACCTATTCAAGCAGAGAAGAAAATTCACTGAGCCTGGAAATAAAATTATGCATTCAAATGGCAAGACTTGATGCAACCCACATCCTCTCCAGTGAGAAGCCTTCCCTATTCATTCTTTGCATTGCTTTTCCCTTATTAGTGATGGTTCTTTGATGCCTTGTAAATCCCTTACGTGGGGAGGATATGATAGAGTCACTTAGATTATAGTGCAAGAGGGAGTGGGAAATTGACACCTTATTTTTGTGGCTGCTGTTTGTCAAATTAGGCATGATTCCATCTTGCTGTTCTCTTTGACTGGGGATTTGCTATTGCAAGATTTGAAATAAACTGCTAATCATTTGTATTTGCTTATTTTTGCTTTCCAAACTCAAGGTATTGTATTTCACAGCGTACTGTTTTTCTAATCACAGGAAGACTTCATGATGTAGGCTGTTTGGAGATGCGTGTACTAGAAGATCAATAATGTAATAAAGCATTTTAGACACAATCGTGTAATACGAGATGTTATAACAGGTGTCTCAAAATTACGTGTTTAAAAAAAATTGGTGTTGACCCAAACTTTTTAAAAAATATTCTTCATTTAGGGTTGGGGAGGATGTATGGGGTGACATGATAGAAAGAAGACTGAATATAGTTATCCTTGTTAACTCTATAATATACTTTATATGTAAAGGCAGAAAAAGCAAAAGAGGGGCGCTGTCAGTTCTCAGTTCTCTGTGTTTCAAAGTGTGGCACCTTCATTGTGGGTCTGTGCATCCATGAGGGTCGGGTTAAGAATTAGGCTGTGATACTCAAATTATTAAGCAACTTTCTGCTTCAAGTGCTTGAGTGAGCTCAGGAGGAAGAGAAATGGAATTTGTTCCCTCTTCTACCTGGTTTTGGGGGATAAGGCTCACACTTGATTTTGTAACATTTAAACAGCTATAACATTTAGTTCTAATTCCAGATAATTTTTAGGAAGATGGTAGTGGGCATGCACTTTAGGCAAAGGTACACTTCTGTGAGGAAGTATGCTTTTTTGGTAAGGAATTGATGCTGGAAATGCTTATATTCTTCTTTGGTCACTGAAAAAAATCAGATGAACCCTTGGATGTTCCAGAAGTTTGTGTTGAAACAAGACTCTGGTATCTCAGGGCTTGTGTCTCCTGGGTGAAGTGGTTGCTGCTTTTATGAGTTACAGATCTCCATACTTCAAGACAGCAGAAAGAAAACGCGTTATTTAAAGATGACATAGAAACTTTCATTGCTCTAGATTCAATTTGTCGTATAAAACTATTGTTGTACCTGATGCTGATCAAGTCATAGGTTAAGATGATAGTCACATTTATCTGTTGTTTGTAGCTTTCTGGTAGTTTCATGTGGCTTTAATGGATTTGGGTTATGGTCGATGAGCTACAAAGATGAAGTAGACCTGAAAGGCAAGGCAATAAGCACCACCTCTGACTTGTGTCTTAGTCAGGTTTACAGCACAGCAAAACCCTGCCAAGCAATATAAAACCTTGTTAACATCTGTTGGGTATTAAAACATATCACTGGTGCTGTAGTGGCTTGTTCCTCTCGAAGCTGAACATTGTTTCCTCATGGCACTTCTCTTGGATCACGAAGGGATAATCTTGGTGATACAGAAATGTGGTGTAAGTCATGGTATGGCCAAGCGATTACCAGCACAAAATTAAGATAATGCCCTTAGGATTCCTTTGTATTCCTTTTCGGTTTGTGTTCTAGATTTTTTGTTTGTTACTTCTGGTTCTTTCTTTGTGTGCTTTGGATTCTGAAATTGCCTGTTAGTGTCCGAAAATATATGCTGAATACTGGGGAGAAATCAACTAGAGGTGCTAAGACAAGTTGTTTTTAATAGAAGTCTGGGTGACATAATGTCCTTTTCGGAGCTAGAACAGGCAGTAATGTTATTTAGAGATTGGATTTTCAATGTTGAAGGTGAAAAGTTTGGAAATCATCTAAAAAAAAAAAATTCACTTTTACACTGAAGAAACTTTATGACTTTCTATTTCTTTATGATGGATTGCTGGAAAAATTACCTTGGAAAAACAACAGCTGCTTTCAGCTTTTTTTTGGGTCAGATGTTTTTGTAATATAGCATGTTTAATATTGAGACAGAAGTGAATCTGTAATTATACAAATGCCTTTCTGTGAAGTGACATAGACTGATACAGCCAGTGAGAGCGATGTGTGAGCTGCACACCAGTCATGTACTGTGGTCCTGGAGCAGTAGAGGTGCTGACAAAACTGTTCATGAGTATTTGTTTTCCATCAGTATGAGTACTGTAGGAAAAGGGAAGGCAAGCAATCCAGTAAGAGGGTATGTGCCAGTGTGATAGTTGTATGAGAAAAAGCGTCTGGTTCATCAGTTTGCTCATGATTTTATCAGTGAAAGTTACTGATAAAATTGTGATGCATTGCTTCATCTCTAGTGATATTGAGGTTGGCTAAAATATTGAAACTAAAGAAACCCTTTAATTTCTCACATTCAGCTTTTTGTTTGATGTGAGGCTGTTCTAGGATTCTTTCAATATTTTTTTTTTTTTTTTTGTTTCACAGTACTTAATTTTACACCGGATTTCATTTCAAGATATGAAATTCTACTAAATTGTATTAAATTTTAAATTGTATTAAATTGTCATGTAGACTTAAGTCTTGGAAAACCTGACTTGGAATGAGGAATAAAAGAACTAATTAAAGTTTAATCTGAAGAGAAGGTTACTCAGGGTCGATGTAACAGCTTTTAGGTGTGCAAGAAGTATTTGTAGAGACATGGTGGGAGAATACAAGAAATACTGAACTTGGATCAAAGCGAGACATAGTTAGGCAGGTTGAACTTTATTACCATCCAACCAGCAGATTTTTTTTTTAAAAGCATAATGATACAGAAACTCTGGGGTCCTCTGCCTGGAAATCCTACACAGTCTCTGTTACCTGAGACCTTAATCTCCTGTTTAGACAACTCTGTGTGGATTGAAGGAAGATGATCTGGGCTTGGGAAAGGAGCAGGCCAGGTGACCTCTTGAGCTCTGCCTTCCAGTTACTTTTTCTATGAGCCTAAGAATAGAACAGGACAACTATGAGAAGTTTCAGTACCTCTCACTTCTTTTTTTATTGTGCTTTTTAATGAAGGGATATAACTCTGTCAGCATGTTTTATTTGTTTTTTGGCATATGTGTTCTGGGGCAGTCAGCTGTTGGCAATGACTACCATATTTAACCAATTTCAGGATGAAGCTATGAGTGCTATGTGCTATCAGTTAGTTTAAGATTCAATCTGTCCATTTAATTAAAGTGTACTTTCATACTTCCTAGTGTGTGCAAGGACAAGAGTAGGCAGCTATTTGGGAGCACCAGTCAATGAGTTGGTGCGATCTGTGTTTTGGTTTTTGTCAGTTTTCAAAAAATCTCTCTTCAGAGCAGCGTGCCAGCTTTCCCTTTTCTACAGTTTGGCTTTAAAGATATGACATGCAGCTCTGGAACGTTTTCATCCTGTGGTTTTATTTTTTTTTAATCTAGTGTGGCCTGCTATTTTATGAACTCTCTGAGTGCATTTGTGTAAATGCTTATTCAGCCCTCATGGGTTTATTCATGACTATATTGCTGAAGCATTTGGGAGTTCATTATGTTCCATACTTCCACTTGAATTAAGTTGTTTTCTCAGAAAGTGGAGTTTTTAAAGAATTTTCTATTTGATTTCCAGAGCTGTTTGGCCTACTGTTGTGTTATTGTGCAATTGCTGCTTGGGCAGTGAAAGCTCAGTGTTTGCAGACCTCCTCCTTCTGCCCAGGCACTGATTTAGATGCTGAATTTCCAGGACAGGTGGGTGGGAATTGGGCTGCATGGGTCAGGCTCCACTCTCATTGTTTGCACCCTTTCATGGAGTCCACTCCTGGAGACTCCCCCTTCTCCTCTCCCATCCCTCCGAAGATGAGAGATTTAATGAGAAAACCTTAATGTCCTCCCAGCATAGGCTTAGTCACACCAAATGAGTGAACCTAATGAGCCTCTTGAGGAGAATGGCTGTATTTACTGTTCCACCTGAAACCTCTGCCCAGAAATTTGATTAGATTTATGTGTTTGTCTATAAGGACAATTCTGTCTGTAATTTTAGAGCTGATGGAATTTTTTTTGCTATCTCATATGTCTGGCCAGACAATTCAAAGTTATGCTGGAGAAACAGTAACTTTTCCTTTATTCTCATGGCCGGAGTGTTTAGTGAGATTTAATTAATCTGGATCTTGAGAGGTCTACCTGGAGAAATAGTGTGATGAAATTGGTCAAATGAATTTTTAATTAGAGCACCACCCACTAATGACTGTATTTTTTTATTTAAGGTTTTGTCTGCTGCAAATTTGTACTCAAAGGACCTTAATTTTTTTTTTTTCTTTTACAGCTGATTTGTTTTAGTAGTGTCTGGATGGAACTGCATTCCTTTGCTATTTTAAGGAAAAAAAAAAAAATCAAACTTCTGATGTGGAAATACTTAAATGTTGTTAGACTGTGCAATTTGAACTGTTCATTAATCCAAAGGTTTAAGAAGACTATTTCCCAGACTATTTTCAATGGCTGATTGACAAATAAATTCTTGAGCTAAATTTACCATAGGACTGAATTTTGTTTCTTATACTTTCAAACCTGGTTCTTTTTGTCTGCCTCTTTCTCAGCGTCAAGTTCTTGAAACTTCCTTTTGGATGATTTAAGAACTGTCTGCTGTGTGCTGCTGAACCAGCCCGTGGAAACACAGCAGTGCTTCATGTGGTTCTGAAATCAAGAGCAAGGCTGTTGCCATGTTGGTGTAGCAAGGACTGTGATTGGTTTGGTTCTTCCTAAATTAAACCTGATTTATGCCCACAGAAGCTACTAAAGCTTCTAAGATCTCTCTTTTTTCCACCTTCTTACTTTCAAATGTCTGTAGAAAAAAGTATGCTTCTGGATATTTAAACAGGTGGAACCACTTAGCCAAGAAACTATACAAATAAATTAGTAGAATATCTGGTATCTTCCCCTAGAATCCTGTGGGTTTTCCTTGCTGGAAAAGTCTGGTCAACTTGAGAAGTGAATCTGGACTCTTAATCTTGTTTTCTGTTGAGGGTGAGTGTGTCCTACTCTTCTCACTTATTACAGAGTGTTCTCTACATTGACTTGAGTGGTCCTGTTGCTTGAAAATGGACTTCTCATTGAGTCCTCTATACTATGTTTTACATTTCTTTCGGGCCTGTTCCAGAAAATGGCTCTGTGTTGTAGAAGTAAATTTGTGATAGTTATTTTAAAAAAAAAAAAAAAAAAGTAGAAGTTCTTGTGCTACTTTTGAAGTAGCCTGACCCACACAAAATCATGTTAGGCTATCAGAATGATTTCTGAAAATGTTCCCTGTAGAAATAATTGATATTAACTTTAACCACCACAGGTAGGTGGTATATTCACTTTGCTTTTTCTGTTACTTTCTATGCTGCAGCTGAACCTCTCTAGTATATTAAAAATTAACAAAGAATAGTTATGTAGTACCTAAATCTTAAATTATAGCTTATATGGTTCTACTTTTATTGTAGAGAAGTTGGAAAGGAATTTGCAGACTGTTTTGTAAATGTGCTTGCATATTGTAATTTGAAACAATGAGTATCTCGTGTTACTAGCATTACTCATAAATTTACATTCCTTGTTTTTCATTCTCAGTGTGTACATTGATACAGGAAAATTGCAGGGCCAAGTATGCTGATTCTCAGAAATGTTTACTAAGTTTTCCTTTCTGCAGTTAAAATTCGTCTAATTCGCAAGTGCTTTAAATTCAAGTTTGAAAATACATTTTAATAAATATATTTTCATGGGGGTTTTGAGTAAATTAGGAGTATTTTAAATAGAATACTAGAACTTTTTTGTAGTTTTAAGTATTTGTAGTGTGTAAGTATTTGACACTAGGAACCCTTAAGAATTAGTTGTTTTTAGAGAGGAGGGCAAAGGAGGAAGCGAACAAAATGCTTTCATTTGTTTTGAACTTTTCTCTCACTTAGAAATATTTAGAATGGTGACACTTCTATATGAGGATTATACATTTTTTGCTAAAAGAGAATTAAGAAAATAAAGTTCAGGTATTTGAAAATGGGAAATAGAATTGTAAAAGCTCTGATCTTTTACTTGGGACTGGTGGGAGAGCTGGTTACAGTCAGCTCAGCACAACCAGGATGGAGAAGTTAAATAAACCAGCTTGTGAAACTTTGCAATACACTCGCTGCTTTCTGGAGTGCCTAGAGTATATGAAAAGCACTAGGATGTTTAGCTCTGTAAAAGCTGGCTAACAAGTTGTGTGTTTCACAATTTATTTTATTTGCAATACTTAAGTTACTATTTGATTGCTCGTTATTTTAATTACAGCCAGTAAAGTGACAACAAACTGCCAAAAATTATACAGGCTTGAATACTGTTTATTGATTGCCAGGCATGAGCATAGGAGCTGATCTGATTTGCAATACCAAAGGTGGAACAAAGAGATGGAAACAGCAGAATAGAATTCTTTCCAGTATTTCAAACAAACATCTTTTGTTTGTAATATAGCTCAGTCAGGGATTTTGCTATTAAAAAAAAGTAAATGAAAAAGGCTCAATTCGATTTTAAAAGAAGCTTTGCAATTTTCTCATTAATGTCATTTTAATATTGTTGGAACATGCAGTTTGTGACTAACAAATCCATCAAGTGTATTAGCCAAGTGTTAATTTTATACTAGTGTGGGATGTTGCAAATAGAAAAGTAAAGGAAAGATGAAAAATAAAGGCAGCTTAAAAATTGGCATTAAAATGAAATTGCAAATAGCATTAAAAATCTCTACAATATTTTCAAGTATTCCATGGAGAGAGTTTTTGTCCGTCTCAGAAAGGGGTAAGAAGAATGAAGTGTATCTCCAACTGAGGAACATTTGAAAAAGGAGGATACTTATTCAAGCTTTCCAATGCTTGTTGGAAATTTGGGAAGATTGCACTTGAAATTTTATCTGGTTATTAGTTTATTGGAATTTGCCCCAAGTGTTTTCATCAAAACCTGAAAATAATCACTGCATTCAAATAGAAACCTCAAAAAGTCAGTTAAAGAGGTTCTGGCTATGAACCTGTAGTCCATTAAAATGACATTGCTGTCAAAATAAGAACAGAGGAGTTGAAAATGAAAATAATTGGACTATTGAATTATTCAGTCCTTTAACCCTTCCCATTCCTAATGAGAAGATCACATGCTGAATTGAGGCCGGGGAGATGAAACCCATGGTGGCAGGACAAATGGAACACTGCTCTGATGTGTCGTATGTGAAAATACAGTTTGATGTTCCCTCCTCCCTTATCCTCTATTGAAGTCTAATTCCTTTTGGCTGTATAAACTTTACTAATGACGTAAACTGTGCTTAAAAGGTGGTTGGGATTTTTGTTGTCCTTTGTTTGATTGTTTTCTCTTTGATGAAAAGAACACAAACATTTCAGCGTTGTGTTGCACGGTGCATTCCTGTGAACACTTGCATCAGCATAGCTGGGAGTATTTATGGAGTGAAGCCCTAAGGCCTGGTCTTGTTGCCCAGAGACAATTTATAAATTTATATCTGTTTGTTTTGTAGTCTCTGTCCATCATTGTCACTGCCCATGTGGCAGCGCTGCTATGGCAAATACGAAACTTTTCACTACCATGTAGTATTCCTTGTGACAGAATTTTTATTCCTTCCATTTAAAAAAGGGTGCTGGAGGGTTCGGTGAATGCATAGTGCATACTAAAATAAGTTATGAGGTTTCCAGAGTAAAACCCTCAGAATGTGGTAAATAGATATGCTGTTCACTATGATGACATGCTGTATTATTTATCTATATATTCTGTTGTCAACAGGATTTCTGCTTCATTCAGTGTGCTGGAGGTGTCATTTCTTGTTTGTGTTGATTTCTGTGCAGCTTGTTTGTGGCAGTCCAGCACTCTGGTGTGTAGATGGGTCAGTGCAAAACTGTGGTAAGAGAAGTCATTGCTTATGAGATCTCTTGCCTTGTGTTGCGAAAACAGGAATGTGTATGGTTTTCCGGAAGTGGGTACTTTTCCTGGATAGATCTGTTCCTTAGGATGCAGCAGTGGTGGGTATCAGTTAAGATCTGAAAAGCTGTTTTCTGGGGAAAAGAGACGGATGTTTCTTCTGTTCTTCCCCTGCTAGAAAGGTTCGTGATGGCTGTTTGTTTTTTTTTTTTCTGGGGTAATTGCCAGCTTTGGCAGTCTGTTCTTGAGCCAGTCATTCAGCTGGGCATGGCATGTAACCTGAGCCAACAAACAATTGCCTCCAAGAGGGGAAATCCCAGTCCCTCTCCTGAAGCTGTCACTCTTCTTCCTTTACATCAAATCTGCCGCTTGCCAAACTAGTTTAGCTCACTAAGTCAGCAGAGGTCAGTAATTTTTGTGGTTATCTTAGTATTATTTTTGTTCTTTGGGATATATTGACTTGCTGGATAGTCAAATACCAAGCTGTACAAGTGAAGAATGAAATCTCTTGTCTGGGAGAAGTGAAGGGAGACACTTGAAGGTTACCTTCTTTTAGCAGCAGGGAGCTACTAGGTCAGCTTAGGAGCTGAGACTGACCAGACCTTTGGAATGGTGTGATGTACTTTAAGACAGGGCTTGAATATTTGACTGTATGAATCATGCCCTTTGAGAAGTCAGGTCTAACAATCTTATATTGGCTATTTGAGTCATTTAATACCTCTGAACTTACCCCTTTTGTGCTTTAGTTTAATTATTTTGCAGATTGCAAAAGATGCTTTCTTCACAATACATATTCTATGAAAATAAGTGAATGTATGAGTATTCAGGTATTACAGTTTAAAGTGCCACAGAAAAGCGCATTAGGATTTTCTTTTTTGGGAGCAGGATTTCAGTAGTGTACAATAAACAAATTCTTGAGGAATACGGTGGGATTTCTTTCATAAGGTTTCTTCCTATTTAGAAAAATGCAGAGCATGTTACTTTCTAATTTTAGTGTTTCCTAACTTTGATGTGCCTGATTTTGCACCCTTAATCATGTTCATTTAATCTGATTTAATTGTGTCAATTAAATTTTCTGTGCACTAAAATGTAATTGATAAGGTACTAAGAACAAGCCTTAAAAAGAGAATTTGGGATGCATGTACTAACCATGTTTTTTCACTAGTCAGTAAGTTTAGCACTGATTTTAATATAAGTTATGCAAAATACTGCTGGTTCTTTGGTTGAATATTAAGTGTTTATTGAGTCTTTAAAGATCTTATTCCCTTATTTCCCTAATATATAGCTGGTAAATATTAGAGTTTTCAAAAAACTAACCAATATAAAACTAGAATTAAAATAACTAAATATTTTTGCTATAACCAGTGGTAAAGTGATTTTACCTAGAAGTTTCACTATCAGGGAGCTATCTCTTGGTTGCTTACCAAAAATCAGTTTAGGAAGTTTTTACAGGATTTTGTAGTTGATGACAAAACTGAAACCAAGTAGGAGAGAGAGTAAAACCACAATCAGATTTTGTGCTCGCTCTCATTCTTTTAGCCCCCGTTTCCTGTTCTCTTACTGTAATTTTGATTCTCATGCTCTTAAACCTGGCTCTTCTGCCTCTTCTTTTCGAGGTGAGCAAAGCTCAAGGCTGTAGCCTCTGCCTGGGATGTCCATCCCCTGGCCTGGCTGATGTGCAAGTGTCAGCCCTTGGATTTCCAGTAATTTGAAAGTCAGAGATAAATCAGAGCTATTGCTGCTAACCAGATGTTTTGCCAGCCTCTGACTGTTCTCTGGATAAGAAGTTTCCAGGAACCAATCCAGTTGCTGCTTTGAAAAGTAAACCTAAACCCCTTTTTTGGGGGGCTGAACTGCCTAGAACATTTTTGACCAACTGCAAGTCTATCAATAAAAGTTGTAAGTTCCTACTTAGAATTGATTGAACTCATTTGCTATTGCAAACAATAAGTTTAAAGAAAAATTAATTTCAGCTCTTGACTTTCTATAGTGTGTAACTGCTGTAACTGGAGACTACCAAGGGACATGGTAATAAAGAGAGGATTACAGCCGGGGAAAGCAAATGTTCATTCTCAGTGCTGTTTTTTCTAAAGTCTTCTGAAGACAAATCTGTGTTTTCAGAGCCCACATATCTGGACAGTGGGAGGATGTTTGATCATGCTGAGAGTTTAAATTTTATTTTTACTTTATTCACTGGAGAAATTGTAATTCGTGTTTGAGACTTGACAAAGTAAGAAATTTATGTTGCTGGAAAGCATAACAGATAGACTGATACAGCAATTCAGGCATAACAGATGGCTGAGTTTCAGGAATGGAATGAAAATTAAAGTGAGATTATAAGCTAGGTATAAAGTACGTCCAAAGACCTGATGCAAGAGAAAATAGTAAGAACTGCTTCAAGGGTCACTATTGGGCACATTTAAGAGTTTGTTTTTTCAAGCTCTTTATAGTCATATGATGATTATTCTATAATAGAATTCTGTGAGTTTAAACTGTATTGCTTTGCGCTCTGGTCCTGGCTGTGATAAGACAGTTAATTTGTGAGAGGCTGGAGCTCTGGTGGGCTCCCCTGCAAAGAGAAAAAAGGTTCTCTACCTTCAACTCTTCTCTAATGGCATCGAGGAGTTACAATAGCATACTGTAAATAGAAATACAATAAGGAATTGTAGAGTAGAACAACAAAAAACATGTTTACATGGGGAATACTTTGAAATATAAGTCCTTGACTAGCAATCCCAATTATTTTTTGCACAGCTGCTCACATTCCAGCAAAAGAATGTCTTGTTTTGAATTAGCCTCATGTAGTTCAACAGGGAGTCTTATTTATAGATCAAAAGTATTCACATGGATCTAATCAGGAATGATATAAATTAATGTCTCATCATAAACAACTGCAGAGACCTGTAAAGTTTCCCTAATATTCTCTTTGCCAAGTTAGACAAATAGTTTACAGCTTCTACACATGGCACAAGCAGATTTGCACTGCTCTCTGAACAGTGTGCTGTGAACAGTTGTTTCCCGTTTCTAGCAGGTGGCAACATGTATTTGTTTACTGGCTTAGTAGGATGCTTTTATGAGAAATATTTCTGTAGCCTGAGAATAAGGCAGTAGGAATGCTGGCTTTGCAGTAATTGTCTGTGTGCCATGAAGCTGGGAAGGGAACACTGCCTCCTTACCGTTAGCAGTATAATCATCTTGAATAGCCTGCTTTGGAAGTTGAACTGACAAATTTGCTTATTTTTTAATATCTTGAGTGCTTTCTACTAAATATTGAAATTAATTCAAAAGCAGATAACCAGACCTGAGGTCTCGGTCTCAGTTGGATGTCCTTTTTTCTTACAGAATAGTCTCGTGTACTTTCTGTCCCAGCAGTTTCAGCTGTGAATTCTCCTCTGTGCTGTGCCTCACATGTAACCAGATGGGTAGAAGACAGCCTAGTCTAGACTTGCTTTGCCCTAAACACTTTTGTTAGGTGAGAGATGTGAGTTTTAATCCTTCAGACAAAGTAAAACATCTTGGGATGCTGCACATAAAACATGGATGGTGCTAAGTCTTTCTCTACCTTTTTTCTTGTGGAGCATCTGTTTTAATAGTTGATCTCTGAGGGTGCCTACTTGGGCATTTGAGGTACTCTAAAGTTTGTTTGAATTGGTACAAGGTTATGAACCACTGTAGCTAAGTGAATTTCTCATGTTTGTATGGGAGCTTGTCTCAAGTGTGAGGGAGACATCTCGCAGCAGAAGGCTCAGAGGTGTTTGCTTGACACCACCACAGGTGTTTTGGTGGAGTCTGGCTTCATAGGTTTGGAAAAACGTAAGTTAATTCCTTTCTATTGAGTGAGAGGCAGTAGTTGTCATGGGGATGTTTTACAGAAGTCTTCAGAGTGCAGTCTAATAATTTGTGTTTAGTGTAGTGGAGAAGTGGGGGCGAAAAGGGTGCAGTATTCCAAAGCTAAGCCAACTTTATGGTAGCATGGTGGAGGCTATGAGAAGGGAATGTATTTTCAGATCAGAAAAACCCACACAATGAAATAATGGAAGTGTCTGTTCTAGCTGGGACTAGATTTTTAGTTACATAGAGTTACAAACCTTGGTATCAGCGTTGTTTAGACCTTGCTTGAATGTGAGCACCTGAAGAAGCCTGAGCCTAAAATTAGCTCCAGTGTCACAAATGCAATGTTGATGTTGTCTACTGTGACCAAGACTAAATTTTGTCTTTCCTACCGGACAGATGCATACTAATGTTCAACTAAAATAAAAAAAAAACCCAACACTGCAGCCAAGGTTTGTCCTCAAGAGACTGAGGTATTTTGCTGTGCCACGAGCCAATAAATCAATTAGTCTAAGGTCAGCCTTTCAGTTGATGCTGAACATTTCTCACAGACAGAAGCTTTAGGGGAGGATGAGGAAAATTTGCAGCTCCTTTTTTTTTTTTTTGCTTGAGCATAGCAACTATCACAGACATTCCTTTCACCCAACAGCAATATTGGTTTGGATTAGTTAGACCGGTTACCTAACAGCTGAAACCTGGAGGCATTTTTCTCAATAACAGTACTTGAAATAGCTAACAAGTTTAGTTTTAGCAGAGGTTGATTGTACTTGAGAAAAATGAGAAAATCTTTTTCTCTAGATAAATTGGATGTGAAAATAGACTTGTCTTGGCTAATACAGAGAACCTTGCTGAAGGAAAATGTCTTAAGATATGGAAGAATTTTCGTAAAGGGTTCTTGCAGATTAGAATACCAAACCTGTGGGGTTTAAGAGACTTCTGCAGGATATGTTGCCTGGAGGATGTCCAGCCTCCCCATCAGAGGAGAGCTCTTGACAGCGTGAGGTTGTGCCAGCTCTGGCTTTCTCTGCCTCATTTTGGAGCTTCTATCATCTCTTTGGACAACTTATTTCACTGCTGCACTGCCTGTGCCCTGAGGAAAAGGTCTGAGACCAGTGTGAACCTCCCAAGCTGCGACTTTGCTTTGGAGCTCTGTCGTTCTCTCTGCTGCTGAGATAAGTTTGGCTCTGTGATAGTTTTTTCCCTGAGCTGACTCTTCCAGGACCTTTCCAGCAGAGCGACAGTCTGTTCCCGGTCTGTACTGAGATGTGGGGTGTCTCAGGTGTGCAGTTTTCTACTTCTATTGGTACTCTTCTGCTGGCCCAGCCCCTTACTTTATCAAGGTTCCTTTGAGCTGAATCTCTATATTGTATCAATCCTCCCCTTTGCAAGCTTGATGCTGTTCTGGATTTGCTGTAGATGCATTCTGTTTCTTCTTCCAGTTTGCTGACGAGGATTTCAAACATTAAGAACTGCTTGGCTTATTATGTGCCACCAGCCAAGGCACTGATTTCATCTCTTTGGGCTGAGTGGTGTGCCAGTTTCCAACCTTGGTGACCCCTTGGTGCAGCTCCTGCTCCCTCACCTCCCAGCTGAGGCTGCTACGAGATGTGGGGCTTTGTCCTTCCTGTGGTCTTTTGCATTTGGGCTGGTCAAGCGAGATGTGTCTGCACCACGTTCGTGGTGCATAAATACCTTCTGCTTCATCTGTTTTTGTGCTTCTGTGCGAGATGAGTGTCATATTAGGAAATGCTAAAATAACCAGTGCGTGTATGTAAGATCTCTGCCATATTAAATTCCTTCTTGCACCAGTTCCCCTTCAGTATAAGTTTTTTGCTTGATTTTATAAGGGAATTTAGAAAAATAAACTAGAACTTTTCTTCTTTGTTTCGGTAATAGAATATGAACTAAATAATAATAAAAATATGAACTAAACTGTAACTGAAGCACAATTCATACAGTAATTCAAAATTCTCATGCAGAAAACTGCATGTTAGTATTGGGTAGCTTCAGTACTGTAGTGGTGCAGTCTGATGGTTTGGAAAAGCTTTCCCTGAAAAAAATCCCAAAACAAACTCAAGAACTGACTCAAATATTGCATTCTCAGGAGCTGGAAGAAGATTTGTTTGTATAAAATATGTATTACTGTGTGGGGAAACATTTTTGTAAAACTTAAACTATAGTGCTATCTGGCTTGGCTGCCTATTGTTTTATTCCCACTAAAGCAACCTTGAAAATTAGAGGAAGGCAGGAATTACATGAAAAGAGAAAGAACAGAATTTGCCTCTAGCGAAATATGTTTACAGTAACAGCTGCTCTCAGAGGAACTGCAGAATGTTCACAAAATAGTTTATTTTTGTGTTTATCTATATAGCTGGTAAAGAATCAAATCAATTGACTTAGATATATAGGAACCTAGTATTAATGTTCTAAAAAACAGCTACATTTTCCCACATGAGGCTTTTTTGAATAGTTTATGAGTGCTTTTGAAGCATAAAATGCAGCAATAGCTAACAGAAGTCATCAGGATGGTATTTTCCACATAGTTACAGGGAAGAAGATTTATTTTGATGCATCATAGGCAAGCACTTACTTTTGGGGGCATTTGCATGATCCATCTTATTTTGGTGACCTTTTTTCTGTCTTACAGGACGAAAGGTGAGGTGTCACTGATTCAAAGTGTTTAAAGTTTACTGATTTTGATTTTTTTTAAAGCCTTTGCTTTTTTTTTGCTGCACAATTTGTCTGTTGTACCTGTCCTGTGTAAATGCCATCAGCAAAAAGCTTAATCACAAGCAAAGATCTGAAGTTTTTTTTATGAGTCATGGATCTAGAAATGGCTAGTATTGTACTTCAGAATGAGCAGAGAAAAATAATATAAACTGAATTGAGTAACTCCAGTTCTTTGAACTATAAAAAATGCTGCAGTTCAGTTAAAAGCAAATGTAGTATAAAAAAAACCCAAAACCAAACAAAAAATGTACATGTGAAGACCTCCTGGATGCAGCAATTGATGTATGGGCATCCTTGTGGGTTATGTTTGTCTCTTGAATTTCCAGTTCCAGCCCTTACACTGCTGGTAAGTTCATAAAGGCTGCTGTATTGCATTAATCTTTGTCTGCTATTTTAAACTCAATAAAGCTGCACCACTTGGTCATGACACAATCTAATATCTCTGAGAAGACAAGTTTAAAAAGCTCCCAAAGATACAACAGTCCAGTGCCAGCTTAAGCGTGGTTGTTTTTCCTTTTTTTCCGGTTTTTATGATCTGATTTTGCTTGTATTTGTTCTGTTTCTTTGTTGTTGGAGATGAAATCTGTGAATCCCGAGCCTTTTGTCAGCTATTGAATGTGGGAAAGGCAGTGTTTGAATATACATTGAAAGTTCTTGTTCATTTTACTCTTTTACTTTTTTTACTTCATTTACTTTAAAGAGGTTTCAGACTAAGAGATACTTGGAAGATTTGCACTTTCACTTCTTGGTAGCCTTTCATATTGTTTCTCCAGAGCTGCATTTAAAGGTGGCTGCATTTGTCCGTCAGTGTCTGTGAGAGTGCCCTAACCCCTTTTACTGGACTAACAGAGTTTACCTCTGTTCAGAAGACTGAGGTGCATTCCTCACAAAGAAGATGTAGTACTAAGCTTGTTTTTTGACAGAATTTTTCTAATGAATGTGAGGTTTTTTTGGGCAAAGTGCCATTCACTCTGTCAGCATTGAACAACTAATTTGGCATTATTTTTTTTTTTAGTCTCCTGCCACGGACGGAATGTTCCAGGGGTGTGTTTATCCTATCAACTTACAAAAAAGAAACATTTCTCAACATCAGTCTTTGCTCTTCATACTGAATACTGAATCCCATGCTTTCTACAAATGTTATTACACTTTGCTATAATATGTTCCAGTGATGTGTACTGACTGCTGTCTTAAAGTCTGTATATTTTTAGGTATGTGTACAGAAAAACAACTTAGATGTTCTATGTACTGCACTTCTTGAACGTGATATAAAATCATATAATGGGTTTAGGACCAGATTAACAGTTATTTAACAGCTATTTAAATTGTGACAAACTGCATATGAAATATAAATAAGAACATTCTGAGGAGGAGAAATAAGATGGAGCTCTCATGTATCACCTGCAGAGCCCCGTGCTGGGAGTAAATGTACTGTGGCTTAAAATATTCGTAAAATATATAATAAAAGTAAGGTATAGAGGTATTTATTGTGTTTTATGCTGTATTTAATGGTGTATTAGGTTTTGGTGCTGCAATGCTTTCAATTTTCTCTAATAAATCCAGAATGTACATTCAGTGCTACATTGCATATTTGTTGCTTCTGCTTATGACCCTTTTACTATCAGAGTCAATGAAATGTATCACTTGCAGAAGACACCCCAGGGACAAGTTCTCTATTAAGATGACTTAACAGGTCTTTCATGTCTCCGGGTGGTACAATAAGAACAAGTCTAAAGTCATCTTGGCTGGAATTTCTGGATGCAAAGGGTGCCTGAAAACATCTTTGGTAATTTTTTTTCCTTTGAATTTAACGATTTAGTGTGTTCTAACTATGAGAGAGAGAAATACTTGGAATGATTCTAATAAACACTTAAGGAATTGATGCCTAGAACAGAAATATGTGAATTAAATTACTTTTGACTTCAAATTGGTAGTAGCTTATTAGGTGTATATACACAACTACATGTCTCCAGAATTGAATTTTTTTTCCTTATCCATCAAAAATTGCGTTTATATGAAATAGATGCTATTAATCCATTAAGGTTTTTATCAATGATCTACGGCTATAATCAGTTTTTACTAACTACACTGTTCTATAAATTTTCTAGATACAGAAATAGCTCACTTTCCCTGAAAAGTGCAATGACTTAATATCTGCAGCGTTCCCTCCTGGGAGTAATCCATTCTTACCAAGTGATTTAATTGGAGTTGATTGAACAAGTCACAGAAGTTAAACATTGCTTTTAAAGGCTTTTGCTAGTTTGAGAACAGCCCTGCAATGTCTTGTTTTCTTGCAGCACACACCAAATATAAATTATATTTGGACAAGGAGGACACAATAGATGACATTTCTAGATGTGCTAGAAATGCTTGAGTCAATAACTGTTATAGCTGGGATTTTTTTTTTTTTAAATGAAGAAAAACACATCTGTTAATGTAGAGGTGCAGTTTCCTTTGACAAAAAGGAAGTACTACAGGCATTTTTGGAGTGCAGTGCAGTTGTGAGCAATATTCAGTGTTACTACACTGTACTTTATAATGGGAAGTAATGAAGAAAATCCCATTTTAGTGTTTCATAGTTACAACTGATGCTTTTCAATTGTTTGTAGCTGAGAACGAGACCGAGGGGAAGGAAGATACAACAAAAGGTAAAAATGAAATGTGGCTAACCTTTTTTTCTGAAAGAGAGGTAAAAAAATCACTGAAAATATTACAAATACCTTTCTGAGGTCTTTTCTGGGGGAAAAAACCCTGTTCTAGCAGGCACAAGTCTGACGTGTTTTTCAATAGAAGACAGCTGAGTTAGTATGGCTGTCACTAGAAGAGAAGACAGTCCATATTTTGTCTTCAAGACGAAACACTGTCCTTTGGAACAACTCTAAGAGAATCAATACCAAACCGTAAGGGCCTTTTTTTACTGCTTTACTCACTTTCTTTTGTACACTGAGACAATTTATGCTGTGGGGAAGCAAAGTTCGAATCATTGCAGAATAATCACACTGAGGTTTTTAAACTGGTGACCTCCAAAATTTTTCATGCCTTGCAAATTCAGCTTCCCTTGTTGACAGTATGAGTATTATCACACTAATATTTGAACAGAAATGATTCTTTAAGGATTTTTAATACATCTTGTATAGGCATCTGAAGTTCAAAGTTCCACCATCTTTAAAAAAATAACTTGAACTCTCTCTCCAGGGATAACTATATAAATAAAATGTTTTTGCTCTTATGTAGATGCATTTAAAGCAAAGAAGTAAAAACTTAATATTAGACTTTGCTCAGTTCAAATAAGCTGAAATCAGTGCTAGTAGATACTGATACAGTGTTTATTTTTTATTATATATTTGAGGTCTTAGGTCTTTACAGAGGGACTAATTTTATTTTCATTTGTATTAGTCTATTGAAGGACTTTAGTGAAAGACTCAAGGACTGGGAAAAAGGTATCATCTTCATCTTGTTACTTGAAACTGAAGTAGGTGCTTTGGAAGAAGACATCAAGGAATCACAGATCAGAGGACTGGCTGTCGCATTCTTCAGAGCTCTTTTTGCTGGATGATGTGAAACCAGGGAGTCCTGCGGTGCCTGTACTCATGTCTTTTTTGAGTCCTTTTCTCCCTCTGATTTCTTCTTCAGACAAAAAACTTTTAAACAGTTGGAAAGTAAATTGACTGTAAATTATTCTGAATCAGAAGCATACAGGCAGAATCACTTGAATCTCATTTTGTTACGTGTGGTGCTCTGCTTTAAGCTTGTGTAATAAATGTGAGATCACCTGAAAATCCACTCTACTGAACATTTCTGGAGTGCAATTCTGCCTCATTGCTGGTAGAAAAAAGGAGGGAAAGTGCTCTGAATCGTGATTTTTCATAAATGAGTAAAGCTGTTTTTCCTCTGAGATTTTGTGAGCTTTTGTGTAGATTTTAGTCCTGAAAACTACAAGTAGTAGTGCAAGTAATTTGAGCTTTGTGGTGTTTAGGGTGAGGTTTTTTGGTTGTTTTTTTTGGTTTGTTTTTTGTCCCCAAAGGTGGAAATACCTGATCTTTTGAATTAGAATTTTGGACTCGGGGAAAATAAGTCTTTGTCATGTTTCTGGAAGACTTTGCGGTTTGCCCAGTGACCTGTTCACATTTGCACCTTCCTTTTGAGGCTGCAGATGTTCAGCTGCATTATGGCAGGGCACTCCAGGGCAGGCAAGGTGTTGCTGGTTTTGCTGGGCCGGAGGTTGTTTCAGAGCGACCACAGGACATTTGCTACATGCAGAATAGCACCGTCACATCCTGTTCCTTTGCCTTCCCTCTGATCTCCAGCCATGAGCTCTCAGCAGAGCTGTTTCCCCATTGCCTGGCAAAGCTCCATCCTCTTGAGCCTCGCCTTTGCACAGAAAGGGCTGCCACTGCCCATCCGTGGCTTCCCTGTCTATTCCCAAAGCGATTCTGTTCCTTGACTGCCTTCCTGGGAGCCCTGTGTTGAGGTGTACACTGTATTTCTACCCCCTCGCTTTCTTCGAATTTCTTCAAATTTGACTTTTAGTCTTGTGGAGACCTCACTGGCTCACTGTCCTCTGGCAAGGCTCTAGCCTGGCTGGCATGAAGCAATTCCTTAAATTTTTGGCCATAGGTTGACAGAAGACATTATACAAATTTTCTAAGAAATCATACTGCTTGAGTATTGTTGTTTAAAGATGTTTTTTGCTATAAACATAGGACCAGGCCTTATAGGTGTGTGCTGGGGGTCTGGAAATAGCAGATCTTACCTTTTCCTTAACCTCTTGCCAGGAATGAGATACAAGTACACAGGCATGTGTACTTGCTAAGGGGAAGTGGTCTGAAGTTGTGTCAGGGAAGGTTTGGGTTGGATATTAGAAAGGTTCTTCACCCAAAGAGTGGTGAGGCCCTGGCACAGGTTGCCCAGAGAAGCTGAGGCTGCTCCATCCCTGGAAGTGCTCAAGGCCCGCTTGGATGGAGCTCTGAACAACCTGGTCTAGTGGAAGGTAGCCCTTCCCAGGGCAGGAGGGTTGGAATGAGATGATTTTTAAATCCACATCTTCTGTGATTCTATGACAGTAGACTTCTGAACTTTATTGGAACATTCCCAGAGGAGTAGCCTAAAGAACTTCAGTTAGATTTATTTAGAGCTGTACAAATGTACTTGAGATTTGAAGATCAAATAAATGTCAAAAATGAAGAATTCCAGAAGTGTTCCGTGCCTCTTGGGAAGACAGATCGGACTTGAAGTAATAGTTCACTTTGGGTATAAAAAGCTCCATAGGTTATTTTATGACATAAAAGCAAATTGCTTGGATGGCTTTCCCGAGTTTTCCCCGTAGCTGCCAGAGTGCTGAGGGTGTAGTTCTAAACGTTGCCCAAGCCAGCTGTGGGCTGTACGAAGTTACGTTATTCTGGGCTGTGCAGTGGAGTCCTGCAGCCTCTGCTTGGCCAGCAGACCTTTGGGCCTACCTGTAGCAATAGATAGGCAATGATTTAATAGCTAAAAACTTGGTTCTCTTTTGTGAGAATGACAGCAGTGTGTCACAGAGCAAGGTTTTCAGCCATTTTGCCTTATTAATCTGCTGATTAATTCTTACATTTCCTTCCTGGTTATCTCAGGTGCAACCTCCGAGCAATAAAGCTGCTCTGCTTCTGATTCTGTTTGCTATAATTTTTATTGTAAGGACTGCAGTAAGATCGCTCCACATACATTGATTGCCAAGCTTATTTTAGGTCTTAAAACCATGAGAAATGCTCTCTCATACATTTGTCATTATATGTTGGAGAATTGAAACATAAAATGTGTGGAGGGGAGGCTGCTGGTTTGTAGCTATAGAAATTCCTTTCTATTTTCTGATACATGTGCTTATTTAGAATCTATACAGTGTATTTTTTTATTGCTGTTTGTAGAACATAGACATTTGTATAACTTTGTTCTACTCCTTCAGTAAAAGGGTTGGAACGGATGAATTGAATGAATGCCAACATTTTCTTACTGTAATTTTATAACTGGTTATTCCAAGTTATTTTGGAATTGTAAATCTAATCTAACTTTCAGAGTAAGCAGCAGGTACGATAAATTCAAATCCAGTATACAGATCCTTCGTTTTATTTTCAGAGGAGAGCTGTGCCTTATATTTCAATATTCAGTAATACCCAGTATATAATCTTTAAATAATTTTTCCATATTTCGTAGTTTCTTCCTGAAGTTTTCTTAAGCTAGTTGTGTTTATCCTGATTATTTGTTCTTGCTATTTTCATCTTCAGAATGTTGAAAGTTTACTTTAGTTATAAGGTTTTTTTGGTAAATATCAGTTTTACTGAGTCCTTTCAGGTATGTTCCATTTTAAAGGTTTTGAGCAGAGATTTCCAAAACCAGTAGTAAAAATAGCTGTAGTATTTAAAGCTTTAAACAAAAAGGATGTTTTTAAGGGTCAGAGTTTGATGAAAAGCCAAGAATAATGCACAAAGTAATACTTAATGTAATACAGATGGTCTAAATTTCTCATCCTTGTAGGGCCCAGATTTCTTGTCTTCGTAGTTAATCTATAGTGTCCACTTTCAGCTGTAAAAACTTCTGAGAAATTAATCTTCTTTATTTCATGATCCCATTTTTTAACCTCAGTAATCATAAAGTGGCATTAGAGTGAGAACTGTCTAGATGAATTACTGTACATTTCTTTTGATAACAAAGGATTTTTAAAGTTATATTTTATATGGATGCTTTATTCTTTTGTCTATTTAAAAAAATTGAAAGCAATTAATGATCTTGCTGTAGGAAAGTCTTTGTCAGAAATTCATTATAAGTTTGCCTTTGGTTTAAATTTCAATTTTAAAGTGGAGCTGGGCAGCTTTCCCATTAATTCTGCATTCATTATTTACATCTTTCTATTAAGGGATGTGCTACCTTAAATGCTCACTTATTTCCATGATGATTATCCAGTATATTTGCAGGTTAATGTCTAGTTTATAACTATGCTTTCCAGTACTAAAGAGATTAATAGTTGTTCCTCAAATAATTTCTGGAAGCTGTATTTCTTGTGCTGAAAACAAACTTGGTTGAAAAATTAAGCTTTTAAGGGAATTGCTCACTGAAGGAAAACAATGATGTAAGTAGTACAAATTGAATATGGACTTGAAAAACAGGTATTTGTTATTTGCTTTTGTTTTTAGTTTTTTTTTTTCTTCTGTCCTATCTCTCATGAGTAGTAGATATAGCTCTAGAAACGTGAATATGTTTGAATGAACATATGAGTCAACTGGTCTAACATCAAAATTAGAGTGACTCTGGATCTAAATAGCCAGTAAGTTTTTTAAAAGTGCCTATTGCATTAGCACAGTAGGAAATTTTTAATGAAGATATTTGAAGATTTAGGCTGTTACGTACACATGTATATAAAATAAATATAAAACTAGATTATTTTAGACTAACACAATAACAGCCTGCTTTTAGACCATGGCAAACATAAGGGAAGTCAAGTTAGTCAAGAATCTTATTTCCATTCGTTCTTGATTTTTTGATTGAGTATCCCATCATTCAGGTCGTATTTTGTCAGCTTAACTGCATTTTTACATTATGTTTGATTGATGTGTGACAATTATCCTTGTTGCTGCCTGGTATCGTGCCCAAGCAGAATTTGTGCACAAGCAGGATGTGAACTGAGCAAAGATAGTGTGCAAAACTGGAATACAAATGTTTTATTGCCAAATAGGATTTGTAGAGGATATATACATTGTATATGTGTAAAAAGTATTACGTCTAAAAGCTGTAGAGTCATTCAGGTTGTAAAAGACCTCTAAGATCATTGAGTCCAACCATTAACCCAGCATAGCGTGTTCACCCCTGATGTCCCCAGGTGCCACACCCACATGTCTTTTGAATACTTCCAGGGATGATGATTCCATCTCTTCCCTGGAAAGCCCGTTCCAGTGCCTGACCACACTTTAAGTGAAGAAATTCTTCCTTTCTTTCATAAAGGTAGAGACTCAATATGCACCTTTACTTTAAAAAGGTTCACTTGATCACAAAACCCTTTATTTTGCATGAGGTACTTGTCATATTTGATGAAAGTCAAGTATGAAAGGGATTCTATCTTTAAAATATACTTAATAATGTAAAATCTGAAGTTCGCAACATTTTTTTTTTAAATTTTCCTGTGCAGTGATAAATCAGTCTTGCTATTGATGTTCATTGATCAGGAACTGTAGTGATAGGACAAGGAGTAATGGGTCCAGACCGAAAGCAGGGAAATTTAGGTTAGATATTAGGAAGAAATTCTGTGCTGTGAGGGTGGTGAGGCACTGGCACAGGTTGCCCAGAGATGCTGTGGATGCCCCGTCCCTGGAAGTGTTCAAGGCCAGGTTGGACAGGGTCCTGAGCAACCTGATCTGGTGGAAAGTGTCCCTGCCCATGGTAGAGGGTTGGAATGAGATGATCTTTAAGGTCCTTTTCAACCCCATTCCATTATTCACTTAGAAATTATAACAGTATGTTGCATTTAGAAATATATATTGCTATGGAATGCTTTGATTTCTTTTATAATTGAAGAAGTTGAGTACTGAAGATTTGCAGGGTTTTTTTTTTTAATAAAATGTTTAAATATCAATAGCTCCTATTGCTCTTGAGATGCCAGAAAGATGCATTGAGTTCCGTGTTATGTATTTAATTTTGATGGAATGACAATCGAGAAGGAAATGTCTTTGTAATTGAGAGTACCAACAATAGTTCTTATAATTGGTTTTAGGCATGGCTTTTAGTGTATAATAGGGGTCAGATATTGATCTCAGTGAAATAAAACTTTCTATGGGGATCATTAAATCATTTATTCTGTGCTGGCATTGGCCTAAGTTATTACTTAACTTGTA
This sequence comes from Callaeas wilsoni, assembly GCA_013398955.1. Taxonomy (NCBI): domain Eukaryota; kingdom Metazoa; phylum Chordata; class Aves; order Passeriformes; family Callaeidae; genus Callaeas; species Callaeas wilsoni. The sequence continues at coordinate 134,865 of VWPU01016954.1, read as the reverse complement.
ATTGTTATAGCCAAAATTTCCTTTGAAATCATTTACTGCTCGATGGGATTTTTAACTGTGCTAATTAATATGATTATTGGTTACTTCCTAGTAATTAAATATCTAGGACGACTTTTGGGATCTCGTGCCTTTGTCCATTAATCTGTCATTTACTGTAATAATATCCAAGATGTCAGTATCAATTCAATCTTTATAGACTCACTATTATTAATTTACGGCATTGTTCTTTCAGTCCTTGGGATCTGCAGTAAAAAGTATCCCACCCCCCGTGATCAAAATTTGCTCACTTGGTCCATAGCCAGCCATTTGTTCTCAGGATTATAGGATGTTTTAATGATTCCTAATTTTCTGCTGGTTTTTTTTAGTGTTGTCAAATTTGCTACTCTTAATAAGCAATAGAGAATTAAGAATTAGAACGGGTCAAGTGTTTCACTTTGGGAACAGTGGCAGATGCTTTGCTGCTTTCGGAGCCCGTTGTGTTTGTGCTGTGCACTTCTCCAGCCGTGCCCTCTGGGGCAAGCAGAGCCAGTTAGAAATGGCCATCTAACATCAAACAAAAAGCAAAGAAACAGCAATTTTATCCACTGCCAAGTCTGACCAATGTAACTTCCAGAGCTGCATCCATAGCTTATGTTAAAGCTTAAATGACTGCTTCTACATGGATGGAAACCAAAATGAAATGTGTCAAGAAGGATTTATTTCAAAAGGGCACATTCTAAAAAGGTGATTGTTGTACTTACTGGCCATTTAAATAAAACATTTTTATAAGTGTTACTTCTAAATGAAGTGAAATGCTTGTCAAGGCTTAGTTTAAAATGTCTGAAGTTGCTATGTTTGCCTTATACAGAAGTCAAAGATATCTCTACTATTTAAAAGCAAATCAGTGTTCCATGGTATTTCAGAGAAGTGTTTGGGTAGTTGTAAAGTAAAGAAATTATAAAAGTTAGACTTCTAAGCTTAATATCTCCATTTCCTTCAAATGCATCTTCTGGCTACTGTTAAATCTGTCATTGCATAGAAATACTTGAAAATCGCATACTCATGCAAAATTTCATTTCTTTCTATTAAAAAAAGTAATTTTATCTTACATTTAAATATGTATTGTCAAGGCTGATTACTGCCTAATTGTATTTTTTTCAGGGAATGTGCACCTAATGGAAAGGGAAAGTTTATTTAGTGGTATATCGTTTTTGCTTGCTAACATATGGTAATATTTTCAGAGTTTATAAATACCCAAATGTATAATTGCCAACCCTTATGTGCTCTGGCATATAGATTTCAAAGCATCAGATAACAAACCGATGCTTCAGGAGGGAAGAAGCTTTAGTTGCAAGTTCTTTGGGGAATTTCTCCCAATGGTAACTGCTGGTGAGGGTCTCATTACCAATGTGAATCCAGACTGGATTAGAGGAAGTGATTTGGGGGAATGGATTTCCACACAGAGGACATGCCAATGGAAAGAAAATGTCAAGGAGAGACGTTGTTGTCATTGTTGTGTAGCAATTACTTGCTATTTGATTTTCCTCAGTTATAGGATAACTTAAATATAATTTAGGATGATTTTGGACTTAATGAGCAATTGCACTACTGAATTTTATCTTGTTCAGGCATTCCAGTTTTCTTCAGTTGATTCCAGTGCAAGCATCTGTTGGTGTGCAGCCCATTTAAGAAGTGGCATGGCACTCCTTCACCTCCTTGCTGGGCCCATTCCCAAGGCAGGATGTGGGAGAGTACGACAGGGACGTTTGTATGGGTGCTAAAGCTGCCCTGAGCATCTCGGGGCAATTTGTGGTGGACTTGGAAGTTAGACAAGATTAAATGTTCTGTTTTCAGCTGCAAGAGGGAAGAGGAGATAGGGAGATTCAGCAGTGACACACAGGCAGAGGCAGGTCCTGTCTGAAGGAGAAGGACAAACGCAGCTTGTGATACAAATGATGAGTGAACCCCTGGCAAGCTCCAGTTCGTAGCGGAGGAGGACTGACTCTGGATATTCCTCTGCAGAGCAAAAGTAAGAGCCTCTTGTCACCCCTCCTGTGACTTGCTTTCCAAAGCCAGACTGTGCCCTCTGTAAGAAAGAGGCTGGACATTTGCTGTCTGAGGATCTTAAACTATAAAATACATCCTTGCGTGAGATGAAATGGATGGGGTTGAGCATTTCTGCACCTGCATACTGCCAATGTTTACTAAAACCAAGATCTGGGTCTTCTTAAAACAAAAGGGAGAGGAGGTTTTTTCCCCAACCTGGAATTTTATTAATCAGCCAGAATGAAAATTCTTGCACAAACAGCAGGCTTTTAAAATCTTTAGCCATGCATTTCCTAATTTTTTTTTTGCCCGATGGGCATTTTATAGCAAAATAATAGTTCAAAATTCAGGTCCTTAATTAACAAGTAAAGAACTGACCCAATGCCAGCAACAACTGAATCACTAATATTTAAGGCCATCTGTTGTAGAATTGTCAGATATTCAGAATTTGACATTTTACTCCCTTTATGCAGATAATTTTCATCTAGATCTTGACACAGAGAAGCTAACAATCTCAGTCCAGATACACAACACTCAGATACAACAAAGGCACATGTTGTACTTTGGTCTATTTTAAGACTAGATTTTTCAGAGAACACTTTTTTATTTGCTTTTGAACTGTAATATAATTGCAAATATACTCGTCTTGGAGTCTTGAACTTCTGATGTTATTTATTCAAGCAAAAGACTTTTCTGTTTTCAAATCTAATTATGTGTAGGGAGAGCTGTTATTCAAACATTCAAGAAAAGGTTGCAGGGTCTTTATATTCTGGGGGCAGTCTTTGAACTACTTCTGAAGAAATAATACCAGCAACCAAAGCAAGATGAATATTATTTGGGCTCTGGTTCTCATGTTTTTTTCCGCATATGCGGATTCCATATTTTTTATATTTTACCTGGTTTAAAATTCATTTATGTACAATAAATTGAAACATAAAAATTATGGTGTTTATAATGAGACCATTTAAGTTATAGTTAGCATTCTTGATTCTCTACATATGAAAATACTGTGGTCATGTTGTAGACCACTGTTTGCTTTTGCTTTAAGTCTACTTGTTTTAAGAATTTTTTTGAAAACAAAGACTTCTTTTGTTGCCTACTTGCTCACTCTTAGAGTCAGGGCATCTCTTACAGGATTTTATTGGCATTGCTGCAGTCCTAACCATACTCCAGATATGGTTTAGTAAAGTTGCTGCAAGCTCTCTTCAGACCGTGGAGGAAAATATTTTGTTTCTTAGTAAAATAAGCATCTCCTAGTATTTGTTTTAGAAAGAGTACCAGGATTGTCTCTTCTGAAGTTTGTTTTGAATTTGGTGTTTAGAAAAGTGGATTTTTTGGTTTTGTCTCCTTTGTTTTCTGAAGACAGGACAGTATCAGCTGGCTATTCAGGGTCTAATATTAAGCTGTGAAACAGTTCCAGGTATTTTGGTGGAGATGCTAATGCTATGGAAGGAAAGGATAAGAGGCAATTGGTACTGAGTTCCTTCCATACAGGCTCCCATATTCAAAAGGTGAGCCCAAGTTTCACTCAGTTCTTATGGAATTGAGGGGATAATCCAGGCAGTCTGCTGGGCTTAGGAGCTTTCTTTTCCTCACTGTGTAGCTAACAGCTGTGAAGGATCAAGGAGGAATGCAGAGTTCAGGAGTCATCTTGAGGAGGAGGTGAGGAAGCTGTAGTGCAAAGAAGATGGGACAGCAGGTATTGTGATGCCCCAAAAGTAAGGAAAACATGAAATACTAAGGTTTCCCAACTATGAAAGCAGATTCCAAGAGCAGCAATTTTGCACAGTGATTCCTGCAGATCTTCTGATGAACGTCTTTCGAGTGGTACTTTTGAATTAGTCGGCCAGTGGAAGAGTTATGAACAACTTGGACTACTGATAATTAGAAGTAGCACAGTGAGGTTTTCCTGGAAGACTTCTGTTTTTCCTCCTGGGTGCAAGAGTGCAAAACTCTGTTTTTCTCCAGGTACTCTGATTCCAGCCAAGTATCATTCATCTGACATTACTGGAAGAGCTCACAGTATACCAGAAATCAATGGGAAGTTGATCTACTTTATGTAAATTTTTATCTAGACCTTTTTAAAAGTCAGCACTGTGGCAGAGTGTGCCTTGGAGAGCAGCACAGGCCACTGCTGAGGGACTCACTGATGGGTGGTGAGTGGATGTCTCTTCTCATTCTTGGTGACAGTGTGACATTCTCATAGGCAAGAAATGCCATTCTTCTCTCTGACAGGAGATCAATACAGTCAAATGGTTCAAGGGTTTCTTAAAGAAGCATATTCAGTATATACTGACCCAGTGTGACACCACCCGATCTCCTCTAGGAAGAGTTCCACAAGGAATAATTCTTCATTTATAGTCGTCTGCCTGAAAAGGGGTTAAGATCTTTGAGGATGTGAAGCGGTGGCTTGGGTACCGCATGTAATGTGCAAGGCTACTTCTCTTGTCTCACACCTCCAGCTTTCTTCCAGAATTAAGCAACACAATTCTCAAGGCATGCAAACTACTTTGTCCATGTCTAACTTCCAGTCTTTGTACAAATTTTTTGAAGTCTCTACTTATATCTTGAAGGAATATTAAATTCACAGCTTTGGCCTTATTTTCAAGATGTTATGAACTTAAAACCGTTTAAAACTTCTAGATTAAAACTGCCCTCTTCAGTAACAGAAGCATTTAAGTAATCAAGAAGAACGAACCTTCAAGTTAATATGGGTTGGAAATTTTATTTCCTAGTGTAGTGTAGGACTGAAATGAATTTCCATTAAAGACTATTATGGTCTTATCACTTTCCAGACCAGCTGCCAAGTGCATTTGCTTGATCTTTCTTCTGTAACAGATACAACCCAGCATATATGTTCAAATAAGGAAACTAAAAATATCTGTCTGCACAGAGAGTTCTCTTCCCAGATATGAGAGAGAGTATAAACTGTGGTAATTTATAGTTACATCAGTTACATCTTCGAAAGATACTGAGATGCTGTGGTGACTGTAGTTGGACTAAAACCCTTCTGGAATAAAACAAAAGTTTCATGCATTTGGACTGACTTACTATGCCAGGTTATTGTGTATTTAATGTAGGGATCTTGCATTCTGACATGAGCATGGAGAAGCTTCCCAAGATTTCTCACACCTGCCTAATGATTTCCGTGCCTGTTTGTCCCGCTCTGCAAACTTCAGAATTGCTTCACTGAAAAGACCAAGTAGTTTTGCTTTGAAGTGGGTCTCAAAAACTGAGCAAGCTGCTGCTCTGTGATGTTTGAGAGCTCTTAAATGTAACTTTTGAATGCAGAGATGAAGAACACAGGTCCCAGGTTTTTAAGGTCTTTTCTCTAGAGACAGACATCTCAGCACTATGTGAACAGAAGTGGGAAAAATCCAGTTCAAAATCTCTGTATCTGAAAGCAAATTTTGCATAAGTTTAGCAAAGCAGCCTGCAGGGATTGTAATTCTCTCCTTTACCTTCCTACTGAATAAGAGAATGAGTGGATGAGCTTAAATGATGAATATAGACAAAACAAAATCAGTTTGGAAAATAAGTAGTGTTGGTTACAAGATATTATATCATACCAAACACAGTTGTCAGCCAGTTTCAGATGCATGAGACTATCTAATTGTACTTTTAATTCTTTGTTTCCCCACATTCAACTGTGTTAAAGGATTCAATATTCCAGCCACTAACATTAATCTTCTACATAAGCAATCTCTGTAATTGCCACGAAGATTGTGCATAGACTTTAGCAAGGTGTGAAAGTGCACTGTATGGCTGTGACTGAGATGGGAGTGTAGTTGGCTGGAAATTTCTTAATGAAATGTCATGTCAGGAGATGGAGATTGACACCAAAGTGTGGGGAAAGAGCTGCTAATTAAACAATTTCTCTAATCGAGTATGAAAGTTGATTGTGGGAAGATGGTCAGTGACGCCTTCAAGGCTGGATAGCTGTTTCCAGGAGTCCAAGGCTGAGGGAGCCACAGTTGGAAATAAGCCGGTAATTAAACTTGTAGGTATTTTTGTAGAATTCAGTAGTACCTTCTGTTTCTATTAGACATATCTGACAAACACGTATTCTAATAGTTGGAGTTTTTATAGCAACAATTTATAGCACTTGCAAACTATTTTGGGTCTCTAAAATGCAACATCTTGACGTGGTTGTGCATCCGGGGATGCTCCATCATTGGAAGTGTTGGATGAGGCTTTGAGTGACCCCATGTAGTCCAAGGTGTTCCTGACCATCATGGAGGGGCATGGGGTTGGACTAAATGGGCTTTAAAGGTCCCTTCCAAACCAAACGATTCTGTGGCTTATGGGACTGTGGGGAAAGGTGCAAAGCTTGGCTTAAATTAAAACATAAAGGGTGTAAATGGAACTTGTCACTTGTTTAGTCTCTTGTGTTATATTGCCTTTTTTGCTTAGTAAGGAGGGAAGGCATTTTTTCAATATCTAATGATACACTGGAAAAATCCTTTTTAATGTTATACCTGCTCATAAAGAAACTTAGGTCTTTTGACTCTACAAACTTCCAGAGGATTTATTTACTGGATATCAGTAGAATTACATTTCAGAAATATCAAAGAAATGTAGAAATGCTATTGCTAAATATGATTAATGATAATTTATAAATTGCATAATTTACAATATTTTAAGTATTGATTTATGGAAAATGCAGAGTAAATCCACCTGATCTTTACCATTTTAGTATGTTTAGGTGATAGAAATTGTCTTCTCATTGAAGTGGGAAAAATAAATGGTCCAGCATTTGTAATGCATGAAGAAAAACCCCAACAAAACAAAACAAACCCAAACACTTGTCATTTATATATGACAATATACAATTTTTTAAAAATACATTTTTAATTTAGATATTACTAAAAAATCTAGTTTTACCAGGACACTTGAGCAAACAGTAGATAAATACCCAGACCAGGTATCTTCTATTCTAATTGCAATGAGTTGCCCTACTCCTGAAGAGTAGGAGCTACAGCAGCAAATCTTTATCCTTGATATTTTCTTTTTTCAACCAGAACATAACTGGAACGAGTCTCTGGAAGTCTAATCATGCAAAATGATTACTTTTTTCCTTCCTGGTTTTTTTTCTTTCGTCTACTAACTGAGGAAAAATTATATCTGTAGTAATGGGTGAAACAGTTAAACTTCCTTTCTTAAAATCTCTAATGAGTATTCTAATTAACACAAAATATAGCAAAATTAATTTATACCTACTTGGCTTGAAGACGCCTTACATGAAGGATGTATCCAATCTAGTGCTGCAGTACTGCACAGCTTGAAAAGATGAGATGTTAGCTTTCCATAGAAAAAAGATTTATATTCTAAGGTTTGTGGTGCTGTGATAGTGATCCTGCTGTGGTGGGATGTTGCTGCCACAGGGCAGCAATATGGGCAAGCGAAAAATGTGACCAAGAATTGTATTTGCCTTATCTGTAGAAAGTTATTTCACTACAGTATTCTCTAGGTATAAAATTAATATTGAAGAAATAATGCATAATCGTAATGTTTAAATATTACGCAGTTTACTTTTCAAGTGGAAAGTAAAGTATGCAATCTCAAAAATGTTTTCCTAGGACTTGATGTTCTTTCTTACAGCAGCAACGGTGCACATATCCATAGAATCATAAAATGCTTTGAGCTGGGATGGACCTTAAAGGCCACCCAGTTCCAACCCCTGCCATGGGCAGGGACGCCTTCCACTATCCCAGGCTGCTCCAAGCCCTGTCCAGCCCGGCCTTGAACACTTCCAGGGATGAGGCATCCACAGCATCTCTGGGCAACTTATTCCAATGTCTTACTACCCTCACAGAAAAGAATTTCTTCCTAAGGTGCCATCTAACCCTGCCCTCTGTCTGTGAAGCCATTCCCCCTTGTCCTGTCTCTCCATGCCCTTGTCAGGAGTCCCTCTCCAGCTCTCTTGCAGCCCCCTTAGGTACTGAATGGTGCTCCAAGGTCACCCTGGAGCCTTCTCTTCTCCAGACAGGAGACTCCCAGCTCTCTCAGCCTGTCTCCATAGCAGAAGTGCTCCAAGCCTCTCCTAACTTAAGAGGCTTCCTTTGAACTCATAGTATCCAACGTGAGGCTTTTTGGTGCAGAGGAAAAAAAAACCACTGGGCCCACAGTTCTTTGTCTAAACTTAATTAGCCGTAACTAAATTTCTAACATAAATGTCTTTAGATGTGATTTTTTTTAAATTTACTTTCGGAATACAGCTTTCTTTTTACCCCACTCTTTCATTTCCACTGTATAAGCATATGTTTTTTTAACCATTAGCTTTAAGCTGTAAAGCACACGTTTGTGGACATCCATGGGTTACTTTTAATAGTAGATCTGTGACAGATGAACCAGTTTCACATGTGGAATAGGCATGCAGTCCATGTGCCTGGCATTTTGATGTAGGTTTGTGTCTTTCTTGGAGACAAAAAAAAAAGGATCAATAAATCAATAAAAGGTTAAAAGTAATCTTTTCTCCTCGCTGGTTTGAATCCTTTCTAACAATAGGGATTCATGAAATGCACCAGTAATTGTTTCCTTTCTTAGAGAATTCATTAACCAAGGCATTAGCCTTTTTATTGTCATGAGCACTGACTAATACTTTGCATCCTGTTATGCTTTCTCAGGTGCATTAAAATATTAAATACATATTATTCATTTGAGTTTCTGATTCGAATAATGATAATTTTCTGTTTTGAATTAGAGGCAGTTCAGTTTCACTGCTGTTGTCTCTCGAAATCCCTGTGTTTCATTCATTTACACAGTTGCTGTCTCTTCTATCCAAATCTCCAAAAAGGAGGAAGGCTTCCAGCTCTTCTGCCTGTTCAGAAAAAACCTGAATGGAGATTGATCTTCTTTCAGTGCAATTTTCTTTCTTTTCAGACTTTGAAAAATGCAGAAGTCATTAACACTGATCTAACAACTGACTTATTTGACATTTCTGGATGGTTTTCATTTGGCTGTTCCAAAGAACTTTGTAAGGCAGTAGTTGTGACAAGATCTCTGGGCTCTGGGCTGTGGATCTGTGTTGCTTTACAAAACAAAGCAGCAGTGTGTGAAGTGAAGGATGTATCCATCAGGTTCAATTCCTCAGGTCAGGAGAGTTAAGTGGCAAAGCCAGGAATTCAACATGTGAATGAATCAGGTTCATGATGCTAGACCACACCAGTTTCTTCATTTTCCTTCCTTTAAATCTGTTGATGACTACGACTGAGGATTGTTACAGTGCTGGTCTTCCTGAAGAAGCTTGTGCTGAATACCTGAAATGGAAGTTTTTAGAGATACTGTTCGATGAGAATCATATTTCTCAATGAGTGAGTGTTTTCTGACACTAAAGAAATAATTTAAATTTTACTTAGAATGTACATGTCTTAGGTCATTAGCCTTTAATAATTTTCTAATAGCTTGAGTTCTTCAATGAAGTTTTATTCATGACCTAGAAATCTGAGATAGCAAAGATGCTTCCCATCTGTCTGTAGTCATACACATCTGCAGTAATTCATTTTCAGCAGTGAGTAATTTTTGGCTTGTGGACAGATGTATAATTGAGAGAGAATGCTGCTAAGGGGAAAAAAAAAGCTCTGGGAAAAAACCCTTATGGTGAAGACAAATACCTCATAAAAAGCTTCTAATGACAGAGTTACTACCACAACCTCTTCTACTGTTTTCACCATATTCCCTGTCAGAAAGGCCATTTTACAGTCCTGTGCCATAAAAATAAGGGCTTATTATTATCAAATTATTACACTAAATTTTGGAAGGCATTTTATTTGGTGTTAAAGTAATTAAAAAGAAAGAATAGTCCAAAAGGGAATTCACAGTATTAAAAAATAGTGGACAATATGTCAAAAGCCCATAAGCCTTGGTTTTGGTGGTATGTTGACAAGGAGCGTTCTTGGCCTTATTTTGAACATTTTTATCAACAGGAAAAAACACCTTCACTCATAAATAGAGAAAAAAAATGCTGATGATACTGAATTTCTCTTCCAACCCAGCTGATTCTGTGATTCTATGAAATTGTATTCAGATTTTGGGTCATAAATACAGTTGGCTGTATTCCTGGGGCGGAGAACTCATCCTATAAAGAATTGGCTTTGCACCAATGATGAAAAGACTGCTGAAGTGAGTGCAAAGTCTTTTAATCTCAGATGTGGTCCCTGGATGTATTCAAGGACTGCAGAAGAGAGTGGTAAAAGTTCTTCTGCTTTGGATATTGATGTAACTGCTCCTGCAGCTCCAAGGCTTTGTCTCGTTCTAGCACTCACTAACCAGGATCTTAGTGACTTGCTCTTGAATTTAAGGATGCACAGATTTGATACCATTTAGGATCAGAAATATGACTTCCTAGGAGAGTATCAAGGAGCTTGGTCTCTTCTGCAAGAAGACCAAGGGATGGCTTGGTGATGTTGAAGAGGTACCTGTGTGAAAAATATCAGTTCTTCCGTCCACCAGGCGAAGCTGCAGGAAAATCTAATCACTGGAAGTTTAAGCCAAACTGACAAGTAAAAACCAGCCACTAGTAAAGGACACTTACTGCTGGCAGAGTTTTCCATGTACTAGGGTGGAGTTTATGGCACTGGCAGTTTTTAACTTATGATGCTTTTCTAGATGTCTCTTAGGCTTTACATTGGAGAGATGGTCAGGTTGATGATTCCAGCAGTAACTTTCGGATGTGTGTCAGTACTAACCTGTTAGTAGTACTAACAGGTAATAACTTGTTTCAGTTTTATTTTGTTTTAGGATGGTTTTTGTGCAGCCCTGTGAGCTGTGGGCCTCACTTTCTGCATGGCTGGATCAGTCCATTCTGCAGTTTATCTCTGCATTTCCTTAGAATGTAAGGGGTGCCCATGTGTCAGAAGGGGCTGCAGCTCCATCTCCCGTGTTCTGGCTCCAGAAGTGGCCACTGGTGGGTGCTTGAAGGAAGTATCCTGTTTGTTCTGCTCTTGCTCTTTTAATGCAGCACCTCATTTCTTGGCAAATGCTGCATGCTGAACTAAACAGACATTTGGTCAGTGGAACACAGTGCAGTCATTGCTGACTGTGAGAACAAAGCATGTGCTGACATTTTCCCTGCCTTTGGCATTTACCTGCTTATGGATTTCTGACCTGGGGTGGTGGTGTGGCTGTTCCTATCAGTGGCCACTGATGTGTTTTCCATAAGCTTGTCTTATCCCTTTTAAGAACTACTTAAGGTTTTGGCATCCACAGTACCTGTGACACCAGATGTTACAATTTAATTACATACTCCATGACAAAGCTTCCTGTTGTTTGTAATATTCTGGCTTGCTGTTTCACTGTGTTTTCCCCAGACACTGAGTTGAGACATGGAGTGTATTTTATATGCCTTTGTTGTATTCTACTCAGTCATATTGTCTTCAGGCTGGGGGAGTTTTCCAGCAAGCTATTCCATGCTTTGGACCATGCTTTTACTGCCTGTTCAGGCACTTTCTCTACTCCTCCATCTTTTTGAGATAGATTCACCTTAGATTTAGGTAATGTCATTAGAATGTTTGGGGTTTTAGTCCTTTTCTGAGAAGCTAACATGCTTTTTGGTGTCTAATTCGGTAATGGCTTCATTTTTGGGATTAATTTATTGATCTTGAAGCTCCCTGTACAGTTTCTCTTAGACTGTACTGACATCTAATGGTAAGGTAAAGTGGCTTAACCATACTTAATGGCAAGATAAATTGTCTGACAGGCAAATATAATTATATATTTCCTTCTTAATTCAGTATTAGTTCTTATAAGACAAGATGGAATAACTTCGATTTTTTTGCACAAAAAGGCTGACATATAGTTTTTCTTCTGGCAATTAATCTCTATTTGTTCTGCTCAATGTGCCATACTTATTTTTAAGTGTAGCTTAAATCTTTGCAGGAATATTTTTGAGCACAGTGGTAGTAATGTGATGGTTTCATACTGCAGAAATTTTTAGTGTAAGCCACAGGATCTTCAGGAAAGGATGTAAGATGTGAGAACAAAAGCTGTCGTGCAGAACTTCCAAAGAGGATGTTCCAGTGTTGTTGTAGCAGTCTCTGCTGCATTTTGAAAAAATACCCAAACAAAAGTCTTTGTGCTCTTTTATTCATCCTCCTACTTGAGGTTCCTCCATATCTTTAATTGGAAAGATTTCAAATGCCAATGGATGAGTACTGTTAAATAATATTTCTATAAATGGAATACAGAAAGAAAAAAAAAGTTTAGGTATGAATCTTTGTTATATTCCATGTTTAGGTATAGTACACTGGATAATTTTGAGACATAAGCATTACCAACTTCCATTATGAAACATGGTTCCTCTGATCTAAAATTTCTATTTTGTACAGAACTGATACTGCTGCTACTGACATTAGAAAGGTTCAACTGCAAATTCTAGAGCTTTTTAAAGCTGAATGTTTCTTTCTTACATCACAAACTTTATTTTTCCTTTTCTCAGAGTTGGAGCCCATTTCTTGCCATAGCCTCAGAAAGTTGACTGCTTTACTAAGTAAATACAACTTTAAGTTAATGTTCAAATAAAAGAAATTTCTCATAGCAAATTTACATAATTTTTAATTTCTGCTCTTCATCAACAGGATTAGATCCTCTCTTTTGCCAGACACAAGATACTTTGTTTTGTACTACAGAAATATTTTGAAATTTAGATACGTTTCCATTTCTCAGGAATAACTTTGAGGTATGGTTGACTTGGATGTAAAGATTTTTTTATAGTGATGGTGACAAGACACTGGAACAATTGCCTAGAGATGTGTCCAAGGCCATGTTGGATGGGATTTGAGCAACCTGGTCTAGTGGAAGGTGTCCCTGCCCATGGCAGGAGGGTTGGACTAATTATCTTTATACTAACTGAAATGAACAGTTACTGCAAAACAAAACACATAATTATTTAGGAAAATTAGAATATTTTTAACACTTTGATTATATTTACTTACTGCTTCTGGGGCTGTGCAGAATGGCCATTTCAAGGCTTGTGAGTTGTGATGGAAAATAGAAGTGTTATCAGTTTGGATGGGAAGGAAGGAGAAGTAAAGTGCTAGTCTGGCTTGTCTTGGAAATTTATCTAATTTTTGATCATCAAAACTGATGGCACTGGAATTTGGAAAGTAAACTTATAGTGTTTCTTGTGATAGCCTTATATTATACTTTTTGATAGTTGTTAGTAGAAAGAAAAAATATTTTAATAATTCACTACAGTTTCAGACCAAGGAGCATAAGCTAGAATGGCTAAGTGAAGGTTGAGGTTCCCAAGGGTAACACAAATCTTCATGGCCTTATCCTCTAATGACCTGTCAATCTGTTCTGTGAATTTAATTTCTGTTTTGCATTTCTTATGCTTCATTTTGTGATTTGGGGCCTACAAATCTCTGCCTGCAACTGACAGTGGGGCAAAGGTAGAAATCAGTTACTTTTGCAGCTTGTAGCCTGTGGGTGAAGGTCTGTGCTCAGAAGAATTTATACTCTGGGTCTCTTTGGGAGTGGGTTAAGTAACCTGAGGTGAGGCAGTTTTTCTGTTCAGCTCTAGCTGAAAGTCTGGTCCATGCCAAACTCTCCCATTAGACTGATGCAAGGAAAAGGTCCAGCACTGCATGCTGCAACATTTTGGGTTTGAGGAGAGCTCTTCCCTGATCTTGTGGAATTTGTCACAGCCTACAAATACCCTGGGTGTTTATAATTAGCCCACCTGTTTTGCTCTCTTAAAAGAAATTAATTTCTTACTTTGCTTCCTTTTCATCCTCTTTCTCTGGAGAGATCATGGGTTTTGAATGGGTCTTCTTTCAAATCTTCTCACTCAGAGCTAATGTTTATCCTTTATTTATTACCAGTATTATCTGTTTTGAAAATTGAATTCAAAGTTGACTTACTTGTTTATCATTTCTGTTTTAGCCTGTAGGATTTTCTCTCTCTGCTGAAAATATGTTGGAGAATCACTTTTCCTTTTATCTTGAAGTCTCAGAGTAAAGCTCTTCCTTTCTTAAGAAAGAGCTAAATGCTCCAGCAATACCCAGAGACATATTCTCTTTAAAAACACACTGGAGTCATCTGCTTAACTGAAGGAAAAACTCTAATATTGCTTTCAGCCGTGTATATTTTGATCTAAAATGTGTACTGCTCAAAAGGATTCTGGGCATTGATGGTATCTCAGATGGCTCTGTAGGTACTACTTGACATATAGGATAAGCACTATATATTCTTAAATCACTTGGATTATCACTTAATCTTAAAATACTGAACTACAGAAGTCTGGTCTTACATACTATGTGGTATTTGGTGATCAGGTTTTTAGATCATTAGGCACTGTGTGTGTATTTTTAGTGAATTTCTCAAATACCATTATTCATGTTGTGGTTTAGCAATTGCAGTAACTAACACTTCCACGGTTATTAGGCTTTTGTTTTGCTGGGAAGTGCTTCCCATATCATCATCTGCTCTTTCTGTTGGAACAAGATGTGCAATAAAACTGTACGAGGGTTCAACTTAGAATGGTGTTAACATGTTAATTTAAGTTTTGCTCAATTTTTTTTAAACTTATGACAACTTACTATCAATAAAATAATTTTAAAACAATGCTTGAAAGCAAAAAAGTACTTGATTTATATGGTAGGCTTTGAAGCTACTGTAGACAGATAGAAAACATCTGGTGACACTTTCAGTGGTAGGTCAGTAGTTACAGATCGTCTGTTCTTTACAGCTGTCATCCAGCTTTGTATGCAGTGACTGCAGTGGAAAAATCTTTTGCTGAATGAATAAACAAAGCAGCACAAGGAGGCCAGCATGCATGTGTGTTTCTACAAGATGGGAAATTAAATAAGCTATAAAAATTTAAACCAAGACTAGTGTTTAAAATGTTCATTATATTCTGGTTTGGTTTTTATGCTTTAGATCTTTCTATGTGATAATTGAAGGAAGCAGATTATAAAACAGAAATGATCATTAAAGACTAGTTTAGGGCTGATCATGTGCACAGGTTTGGGGGGTTGGCTTAAGCAAAGGCTGGTGGTTATATAGCTATATAGTTGACTTTTAAAATTGTAAAATGCATTTTATAATCTTTATAAAAAGATTATAAAATTAGATTTGATATAATGCTTGTGTAATCTTAGAACCACATTCAATACTGAAGAACGTTGTATTTTGGAAGAATATCAACACTGAGAAATGTAAAAGTGAATTTCTAAAATGGCAACATTTTTTGGTTTTTAAAAAGTAAAAAAAAAAAGAGATTCCTCATCAATTTTTCTTCTCCCCTTCATGATGGGATGTTATATTCAGCTGGAATCAGACACTATGCAAAACAGCAGAAGAACCTTGAATTTGAGGATAAAGAGGTGTGCAGGGGAAGTGAAGAGGACAGTGAGGCTGAATGAAGTGTTAAAAGCATGATGAGTGTTGCACATTAACTCCATTTTAAAGCAAAAAAAAAAAAACAACAAGGAAGGAACTTCATTAAAAGTCCAAATGCAATGAGCAGGGCAGTACTGGTAAAGATACTTAGTTCAAATGCAAATGTGCAGTTCTTGATACTCAAAATATTTTTCTTTATAATTTCACTTGGAGTTCATGAATCTTGATCATATGCTAATAAAATGTGCCTATGTCGGTTTTAGTGAAGTTCAGCCTCTAGAAAGAAACAAGCAGATTTCTAGGTTCAGTCACTTGTAAGGCTGTTTAATCCTATCCACTGATGTTGAAAGCTGTTGGGCAGGAATAGAAAGAAACAGGGAGGTGGATTATTTGGCTCATTTTAGTGTGCACAGTGCTTTTACTACAGCGTGCTCTGTGTTTGTTTCTCAAAGTCTACTCAGATATTGAAAGGCGAATAAAAGTGGTGCTCTGATTATGCTTTTTAGAGCATCTGTATCCTTAGTTTTACCCCGTCCACTTGCTCGTGTGCATTTTATAGTCTATTGCTATGATTAGGTTTTCGTTGAGGGATTTTTCCTCCTCTCTCCCCATCCCCCCTTCCTTCTTCTCAGTGGTTTGGCTTAAAATGCAGCCCGCTTGTTGCAATGCCCTTACGCTGCCTTGCCCAGCTACACGGTATCTGAAAAGTGCCTGGCTGTATCTGCTGCCAAAGGCTTTGCCTAGTCATGCATAAACCTGCTCCAAATGCCGTTTGGTTGATAGAGATGTTGGCATTCTCTCTTGTCACCGGGATGCGTTTCCTCACCTCTGTGCCCCTTGACTTGGTTTCCTTCAACTTCCAAGCTGAAACTCTGGATTACTTTATCACCAAGAGCCTGAAAGTTGGGAGTGAAAGGAGTATTTTCTCTCACTGTGAGCTTTGTGGTGCAAAGTTGTGGCTTTCCGATTTCCTCTCAGGTGAACATGTTTGTCATTTCATGAGAGTCGTGGACCTGTGCCTGCCCAAGATACCTGCATTAGTTTGTGGTTTGTTCAGTGGAAGGTTAGAAAAACATTTGACAGTCAAAAGGCAGAAAACAGCAGCTGTCTTGGAGCATTTCTATATTGGCTTGTCCAAGCTGTGTCGTGTACTTTGTACCTCTGTGTTTAGAAGACAGTTTGCTGTGAAATACCAGCTTACCTAATATGGTTTAAGAACTTCGTGGGGTTTTTTTAATTCTTTAGATTACATACAGGTCATCTTCAGATCATCTGGACAAAGGTGCCAAAAATTATGTATTTTAAAGTTTATCCTTCTGTTCACAGGTGGAAATAAGCTTGTAAAACACTGAGCTTTTCTGCCTGGTGGCTGGCGTGAGAAGAGCATCACCAAGCTGTGTGGGGACATTCTTTGAGCTTCCACTCTTATGTCTCTAATGGACAAACACAAAGTGAAGCGGCAACGTCTGGATCGCATATTTGAAGGTTGGACATTTCCATTTCTAATGTTAGCTGTGCTAATTTTGTGGAATACTGATATTTCTGAAGACCCAAACTTTTCTTTTGGTCATTTAGTGTATTTTTAATTG
This sequence comes from Callaeas wilsoni, assembly GCA_013398955.1. NCBI lineage: Eukaryota > Metazoa > Chordata > Aves > Passeriformes > Callaeidae > Callaeas > Callaeas wilsoni. The sequence continues at coordinate 117,910 of VWPU01016954.1, read as the reverse complement.
AGCTGTAGCTCCTGTTGAGATAACACTGCGTGTGCACAAATGCTGTTGTTTGGGTGGAAATGGATCTAGACAAATAAAAGAAACTAGTCTGTGACCTATTCTACAGTTGAGTTGGCTTTGATCTTAGCATTTTACACCACTCTACCCAAACGCTGTAAAAGATTGTGGGTTTATATAAAACAACAATTGCAAAAGGGCAAGATGACCACATGGTGCTCTCAGGAGTTTTTCTCTACAGGCTTGCTTCATGCAGATTGATTTAACAGCTTGTATCTGATCCTTGAAAGGAAGTAAAAAGTCAGATGAAAACAAAACAAAAATTGCAGGAGACTCCCAAATGTTAAATGAGTATTAATAAAAATAGCATGAATTCTAGTGAAAAGAGTTGTAATCATTTGGGTCTGTCATTTTACCTTAAGTCACAAATGATGAATTGCATATTCCTGATATTCTCTCCAAATGGGCTTTTAGAGCTGGTATGAAAGCAGGTCGAGGGATAAGTTGTACTGTTTTTAAGAATATACATGAATGGTCTGGACTAAATGAATTTTTATATTGAAATGTTAGCTTCTCTCTAAGAGGCAAGAGAGCAGTTAATTTCTTTTTGACACTACGGGAGACATTGTACAGACTAGTGGGCGTGTGGTCTCTGCATCGTGTCTAATGATGCGAACTGCAGGTGAAACATTTGCTCCTCCACATGTTGGTCTTGAGACCCTTTCCCAGCTGCTGTGGTGTGTGAGCACTCCCTGGCAGTGGATTTTTGCCCCTTTCTTTGTGCCAATGTGAGTGTGACCCTACAATGAGCTACACTTAGAAGCTGACTCGTACTAAAATCTTTTGTTGGTGTATTTCCCATTTAGGTGAATTCCTCAGTCCAGGTCACTGTTCAGCTCACGGAGCAGTTGCGTGGAAGGGGTTGGAAAAGCTCACTGGGGGTTGCTGGGACTGTTTAGCCTAACATAGCCAGAGAAAGGGACATTTCATCCAAGTATCAAAGGGCACAGCTCCACATTTGGTTTGGGTGGTTCATCTCCTTGTCAGTCTTCTAAAACTGGCCAAGCCCACCCATGGTTGCCAGGTCCAAACTGTTATTGTGTCCCACCTAGACTGGTTGGCCAAGTGGCCAGTTGTATCTGCTCCCTGGAGACTGACCCTTGCTCAGAGAAATGGGGAACTGACTGCAGAGAATGAGGAAATTGGGAAGGCTACCCCACTTTCTGTGCATCTCTGCAGTTGGATCAGCTAGAAATTACCTAGGAGTGTGCCTGCTCCTCTTCTCTGCTCCCAATCTCAGTTCCCTATCCTCAAGTTTCTGTATCCAACTCTCAACAAAAAATGGAGAATATTAACTTTTTTTTCTTTTTTTTTTTTTTTGGCCTGTATTAGTCAGCTGAATCGGCAAATTGTGAGGAGGAATGACAAACCTGTCCCTTTTGATGGCAGCCAGCAGCTAGAGCAGCTCAGCCCACTCAGTGCAATCTCAGCCTCCTTACGGGCTTATTATATTGAGCAACAGACCAACGTAAGAGGCAAGAAGTCTGTGATGACGTGGGAAGGAATGTTGCCAGGGACAGAGGTGACAGGCCAGCAGCCACTGTGACTGAAATAGCAGTGGCTTCCCCCAGGCTTCGTGCTCACATCCAGTGATGCTGTTTAATCAGTGCCTTTTGTCTGGCTTGTTTTTCCCAGCCCTGTGCAATTCACCGCATCCTGTGGTAAAATCTGTGTGGCCATGCAGTGGAGGGAATTGATCCGCGTGAAAAGTAATGTAGGAAAAAAAGAGGGGTTTTTTAGCCACCTCTCTGCTTCCTTAATCCCATTTACCAAATAGCCAGGTTGGAAAAATAAGAGTGGGAAGGCCAGGCAGAAGATGATCAGGAGGAGAGGAGGTGAAACAACGGATATGAAAACATGCTTGAAATTTTATAGTTATAGGAACCAAATTTGGCTCTTTAAAGTGTTGGAGCTGTGTTCTGCTCTTGTGTGTCTGTATGCTCAAATGTTCTTTGAGGCTTGTAAACACATTTCCCTGGCTGATGATTTCAAATTGCGTAAAAAGGGATAAAAGCTAGGGGGGTTGGTTTGTTTTATAATGGCTTTTTTCTACGTATGGTCATGTTCAGGTTTAAAAATTAATTATGCAGAATTGTTCTCTGATACGTATCCCTTTCATAACACAACCTAAATATTTTATATTTTAGAAATGTGTGTGATGTTTTACAAAGCTCAGGGAATGTAATGAGCTGTAGAGCTATTAAAGGTGGTTTATCTTCTTGGTCAGCTTTTCTGTTAATCAGTTTGTTCATAGCTTTCTTCTCTTGAACTTTCCCTTCGAAGAGAATATTTTAAAGATGCACTTTATTTCTATTGCAAGATCACTTAAAAATAGGCTGCAATAACTTGCTAACTACTACTGTGTATTTTTTCATGAATTCTTGAACATAATGTGAGATGGGCAGACATTAACACGTTATTTTATCCATAAAGTGCCATTCTGGCAGTGCCACACTTCATCACTGTCTGTATCCCTGTTTGAGGAGGGGATGGTAATTAGCTGAAATTCAGTTTCTGAAAAATGGGTGTTGTGGGCCTGATTCTCAAACTGAAATGCTCACATTGGGAACACGTGCACGGGGTCGCACGCAGCTTTTTCTGTGGCGTTCAGGGATTACCATGAGTGCTCTTGGAGGTTCAATAGCTGGGCATGCACAATGTTATTTGAGTTGGACTGCTTTGCTGTGCCTCTAGGTAACTTGCACACTTGCTTGTAGCAGCTAATCATGCAAATTAAGCAAACTGATCAGGTATCACTGGATTTACTACCAGCCTGTGAACTAATGACAGTGTGGTGGTAGCAGTACTGCTAAATTGCAGCTGATACTCAATGCAGAAAAAAAACCCTGTTTCTATTACTTTGGGAGCAATTAGTTCTCTCTTAATGTAGCTGAGTAAGTGATTTTGTCTCTGAGGTACCTGTGATCCCTTTTGGTGATTTCTTAAATATGAAATGGAATATTTGCTTTTAATCCCGAAGCTGTTCGCAATTATATTTTTTGTTCCCATTTCAATGCTCTGCCGCTGAAGGCTGTCCCTTAAAAAACACAGGTATTAAATTCTGCTTTCTAACTTCCACCAGTAACTGTGAATTATGCTTAGGCATAAGGACATGATTCGAGGCACTCTGAGATGCTAATATTAAACTCACTTCACGATTTGTAAAATAACATTTAGGATTCTTCCCTTGGAGATAAATGGTATCAAGGCATGTGAAAGATTAATTAGTTACTGATTATATTGTTCTTTGTCCCCCTCTCCGGTGATGCTGGTGATTGCAAAGCATAATTATAGTAGTATACATTTGGCAGAACAGTTGGAAGTGTCACAGTGCAAAAATAAAATGTGTTCATTTTGTGGGTAATTTGAAAAATTCAAAATGTTTTTGGCATTTTGAAAAGTTGTCATCTCTAATTAAGGTATTATTGTGCTTTATATTGTAACAAACTGTAAACAATGCTGTTTATTTGCTTACATTTGAGAAATCTTTAATTAAATGCATGTATGTTTTACTGACCATTGCTTGGAAGTTACCTTGGGATGTCTGACCTCTGTTGCATTTGCTGGGTGCTAATAGATGAAGCAGGAAGGAACAGAAGGTGGCTGCATGCAGGGGGAATGTTTGAATTGTCTGTGAACGGGCTTGGTGAACACTGTGAATTATTTTTAAATACATTACTTTGGCTGTCTGAGCACTTTATATTTATTATACACTGCTTTTGGTGGGTAAGCAAGCTTTAGGGAACTCTGGTGGACGTGGGAGGAAGAAAGGGGCTTCTCTCATTTCTTGCTTGTTTGCAAAGGTATTAGGGATTAAAGTACAGCACAATGCTGGAAATGTAACTGGAAAATTGAGAGTGACTTTCCCAATTAGGTAATTGCTTGGAACCAGGAATTTCTTCCCAGAGCACCTCATGTGATATTTATACAGCAAAGACTGCAACGTGTGCCAAGTACAAGTCTGTGAAGACCCTGTCTGCCCCCAGACACATGTTTTTTGTTTTTGTTCTTTTTTTTTTTTTTCCTTCTGGTTTTGATAAAGCAAAATCAATCTTAGCACTCAGAATGCTCAAACAATCATTTCCTAATTTTTTTCCCTTTTATGCAACACTAATATTAATCTTAATGTTATTCTTTATATGCATGTTGCTTCATCCTTTTTAAAAGTGCCCAGAAGAAAACTTGGAATGTATTTTAGCTATTTTAACAGCGATGCTTTATTACCTAAGAAATGAAAAGTTGGCCAGGATCATAAATTGGAAAAGAAAGTGCATATTAATGGGATGAATTTCTGAAATTTCAGATAAAATCTCTCATCTTTGCTTTTATGAAGGGCAGCCTTTCATTGGGAAGGTTTGATTACTGGCAAATACCCAAGTGTGATGCACTTTGAAGGACAGTAAAAGTGCATGATAAATGAATAGTTTCTTTTCAAGGATGTGGCCTGGGCTTTCTTTCCCTATAAGGAAACATCTGTGTTTTTAGAGCTTTCTTTTTCTGCTAGAGATTTGATAAGATGAATCTTCAATTCATAGTTGATGTGGAGTATGTTGATGGTTCCAGGAGGAATGCAGAGGGAGAAAACCAGATATGTATTGAATTTGGTTGTCTTCCCAAATTGATAAAGAAGTCTTGTAATAAAGAGTGACTTAGTTAAAAGAAAAATGCATTCACTTTCCTGATTTCTTTTTCTTGTGCCTGTAATAGCTTGGCTTCTTAACAAGTGGAAAGTACCAGATTGACAAATACCAAGTGTTTTTTCATGACCATTGATGGATCCTATCTAGTTTGTGTAAACTGTGATTTGACCCCTTGCAGTTGTGACTGAGGCAGTGAAGTTTTCTGCATATTAATAAGAAAGATGGCCTACTTTGGCAAGGTCTGGGCTTTCCCTGAATTTATAAAAGGATTTTTACTAAAGTTGGTCTGTGCCACATAAGTTGATCTGTAAATAAGAGGAAGGAGGAATGAATGTTTCCAGGCAATGAGTGCCCTGAGCTCTTTCTTATGGAAGTGGGAATTGGAGATGTCAAGTTCTTTGGCGAACAAGAGCTATCGATTTTCTTAACTGGCATCCAAATTTGAACATGCTCTTCATTGTCTCTCTAGCTACAGATACTGGAGAAAGAAAAGAAGTTTAAAAATGCACAGGCAATGGTAAATCATATGGTAATTTATAGTTTTCTTCCTATGTACTGATCTTAGTACTGGGCATACTAAATATGCCAAGCGTTTCTTAAAAAGGGATTAATGGGGTGCCTCGTTGCTTGGTGTCTTTGACAGACTTCAGAAGGCAGCTTAGTGAAGGATTAGGGCAGCAGAGGGAGCTAAAAGATTCCTAATATTTTATCATTTGTTTCCTAAGTCAAAGTAGCTCCTTTATAAAGTACCAATTAACCTTTGCAAAAATGTGATTTTCTAACCTTAAGTGCCTTCGGCAAATACATAAGGATTTGAACTGGAGTAAATTCCTTTTCTCCGTAGCAATCCAGTATAAATTAAATTAGGAATCAGACAGTAAAAGCTACCAAAATCTTTCTGCAGGAACAGCCATCAAATCTTTCAAGTGTAGCAAATGAAAGTGTTTAAGCAAGCAGAGTTTTCTATGGATAACCTGTAGAAGAATATTCTATAAGTAAACCAATTTACATTCAGATACAAGTGTTTTAACATAAAAATGCACACTTTGGTGTATTGCATACAAGCATGTTTTAACAATTCAACACTATTTTTCTGTTTTGCTTGTGAGAACTTTGAAAGTATTTCTGAATATTTGGTAATACAGAGAATAAGGTAAAAGTTGCCTTCAAAGAACAGGGAGGCTATTCTAAGGACTACGATAAGCTGACTTTGAAATAATAAAATAATAAACGGTGCTACCAGGAATTGTCACATAACAAGATCATTTGCCTCTTTCCAAAGAAAAATTATCTGTATATTTGGGTTATGTTTACCCTACTGCAAAAGCATCCTTTATCTCATTAGAATTATGGTTGAAATGCTTATGCCCAGGCTCATGTTTGGTTTTTGGCTTTGTCCTTAATATCAGTATTTGCAATGCAAGGTGTTTTTTAGCTTTCTTTTGGCTTGCTGCAGTAACCTGCTTTTGCAAGCTGAGTCTTCACCTAGACAGCCTTTGGATTTGCATCCACTAAAGTACTGCAATGTTGCAGAGGTATTACAATAACAATGCAAGCTGTATGAATAGAGAATTGGCTTAGAAGCCCATTTTGCTCTAAGTGATACTAAATAGTAGCTGCTAATGAAAAGCATTACTTGAGTAAGAAAATTTGAGGGGAAAAAATATCTACAGAGAAAAGAATCTGAGATTTTTAAGTTTTGCTGAAACGTCCACGTCACTGATTTAAGTTATGAATGTTGTAATAAAAAATGCAATTTTGTGGTGTCCAGCATTATGCATTTTATCTGTGTGTAACCTTTTCGCTGGTGTATTGAAATAAAATACACTGCTTGTTTATGACAGCAGCTATGTTCAGCTGTGGTCTATCCAGAATGCTGCATCTTGACACTGTAGTACAGTCAGAATAGTTTCCCTTAATGTTAGTGTCAAAGACAGTGTTAAATACAGAAAATAATATAGCATGACACTGGTTTTACAGGGTTGTAATAATTGTAATATCATAGATATTTGAGTCAGAATCTAGTACATAACCACACTCCGTCATCTAATTCCTGAATGATCTCCAGAGAATTTATTCCTCCTATTCTTCTATTAATAAAAATATTTTCAGACTAGATATTTAGCTTTTATAAAGTGCAGATGAGTGCCTGGTAAAATTTTTGAAAGCTTTAGAAGTCTTAAGGACTTGATGGTAATACATACTTATTTCTGCCTGGGGTCAGGGAAGATGCTTTGATGTTGCTTTACACTGTATTCTGGAAAACTGAACTGTACAAAGATTAAGTGTCTAGGTAAACATACTGAAAAATTTACGTCGTCATCTAATTAAAGCAGTCATGTTCAGCTTTCACAGAGGCAGTTCCCATCCTCAGGGAAGTGCAGTCTGAGATGCAAAGAAGGATTTTATTTTGTTTCCTCCCTTAGTGCAGTCAGGATGGGAGTGTGATTATGCAAGAGGAAACAAGAAAATAAAAGTGGAGACAGTCTTTTAGTGCTGGAGGCTTCTGCTGCTCCATTCCTGTGTCCTCATTCCACGAGGTCAATACTGAACTTGAAGAGTGCCTCTCCTTAAACAGGAGGAATTGCATGGAGGCTTTGCCAGGGAAGGAGAATCTAACAGAGATGTCCCTCCTCATTAGAAAAGTCATTGTGGTCTGATGGACAGGTCATTTGGAGTTAAGAAATCTGTGTTTTATCTTGTAGCTCTTCTGAAGTCAGGTAGCAGGGCAGAAAAACAAAAGCTGCCTCTGCATCTTCTTTTTCTGTGACAGAAAACAGTCAGAGACTTTCTGGGATATAAATAGCAGCAGGCTGTTGTAATACTCTTGGAATTCCCTTAAAACACGAGGCTTTGCTAATTGTGAAAATACCTGCCACTTGCTGCAGGTGAGAACACGCCCTTTCATACCACTGGAGATCCAGAACTCTGCAGTGGTTTGTGGCCCTGCTCAGATACCTAAATTAAAAAGTTCCTTCTTCCACCCTTTCCTGTGAGAACTAAATTTAAATTCCTTGTGACTTTGAGCAGATGTATTTGGGATTTTTTTTAAAGCCAGAAATTAGCTGTTAAAAGTTATTCATGTTTCTCTTTTCCCTGATGCTTATTTTTCAAGGTATCCTCCCATGCACTGAATTTTCAAACCTCTCATTCTGCCAATTAAATGGAGACACAGCAAAAAAACACAACAAAAATTACAGGCAATGGTAGTAGGAGAGCAAAAGATGAAGAGTAAAGATTCTTTTGATCCTACCTGTATTTTTCAGAAAGTTTCCTTGTGTGCTAGATGATGACACTCAAATACAATTAGACTATGACTCCTGCTAATAGGTAATCAAGAATAATTATAAGTGTTACTTAAATACACGATAAATGCCTCTTTTTGTCAAGAAGTGCACGTTTGAAGAAATAGTTTTATTAAGTGCTAAGAAAACTTTTTCCCAGGCAATTTTATCACTATTTCTTGTTCCCTGCTGTTCCTTTTTGTCTTGAAGATTGCATCAGTCGCATGCATGTGGTTTTTTCCTGGGTATCAAATACCACTTAGGCAGGTGTTACTTAATTTCCACAACATCTGCCAGTCATTTTTGGTTGTTGTTGTTAGTTTAGCTAACCTGCAGATGGTCATGTTTGCCCGTTTGTGCAGTGCTCCACAAACTCCCATGCTTGTTCCCCGAGCGCTGCCCTGCACTTCCAGACAGGCATCATCAATTTATCAAACTCAAATAATTTAGTAACAGTTACGTCTTCTTGCAATAAACAAAAGCAGCTGCGCTGTAGCTAGCCTTATCTGCATGAATGCATAGATTGTAAAGGGCTTTTCTGACAAACAAGAGAGAAGTTTAGAATTTCAAACTGGAATTTAGGGCATGTAAGTCAGAATGAGTCGACACTGATGTTTAGAAACAATATAATAATGCAGAGAATGAATTAGTTACCATAGTAACTGTATTGTTTTAATAATTTGGTGGGGCAATGAATAGAAGGAGCTCAGAAAGAAGTAGTATCACTCTTAATTACAAGTTGTGCAACGAGAGAGGTTTTGTTCATTAATAGTGGAAATTAATTTGATTTTATAAGATATTGAAGAATGTATAAGTTTTACTTTGGAAAGGCAATAAGAATGATTTACAGGGGTTTTTTTATTCTTATTTTTTCCACCCCCTGGGGAAAATATAATCACATTTTACATTTTATTATGGCAATGTAGATTATTGATTTCTTAACGATAAAACATGCTCAATATATTGCATTGTAAGCGTGGCTTCAGTCTATGTGCTGTGATTTGTTGCCTGGCAGTTGTTGGCAGCCTAGCAACATGCTTCAGTCCAGATCTGCAAAAGGATGTAGACACCCTAAGTCAGGAGTTACAGGGATGGCAGGTTTCTCAGTACTTCACAACCTATCTAAAATCATCAGCACCTTGAAATCCCTTTTATGGATGAAATTCAAGTATACTCCACACTTTCAGGATGTCGGAATCACAGAATGGCTTGGAAGGGACCTTAACGATCATCTCATTCCAACCCCTCTGCCATGGGCAGAGGCACCTTCCACTAGACCAAGTTGCTCGAAGTCATGACCTTCTTAATTTTCTTTCCTCTTGCAGATTTGAGCAGTTTTCTGTGTGTTTTGTGCTTAAGACAAGGCAGACTGAATGAGCTCTTTTGGAGGCAGATGCAGAGCGAGCAAAAGCCTTCCGTGATCACAGGCAGCAGGCGTCAGCTGGAGCCTGTTTGCAGAAAGGTGGAGGCACAGTGGTGCTCTGCTCCAGAAATTCGGGTGCAGTGCATGTCCCAGCACCTCTCGCAGATGCCTGTGCTGGCGAGGCCGTGTCTGAGACTGGCAGCTGTCATGGGAGGGATTGCTGCTGATGCCCTACCGGAGCCTTTCACAGGGCACAGCCTCTCATTTGTGGCTGCCTTCTCATCTGGTGCCTCCCCTCCTTTTTTTTTTTCTTTTCTTCTTTTTTTTTTAAAAATATTTATTTTCTCCTTAATGAAACTTGCAGGAGCTTAATTCTCCTTGAGACTACTGGCGCTTTTGGCTGAAATTTGCTGGTGAGTTAAAGATTTAATTACAGCGGGCCCAGCGGGTAGATGGACAGACACGATTAGGTGAGCCTGGCTTCCTTTGCAAATCTGTCTGAAAAGTGCTGAGATATTGCAGACAGAAATAAGAAATGCCACCTGATTACTCCTTGGCCAAGGAAGTGATGTCCATCACCAGACCCAAATCATGTTCTCTCCCCAGGTCAGGAAGTCTTAAAGTTTTTTCTCAAAGCACTGCTCTTAACAGTGGCTCCTCAAGAGGTAAAGGTGTCTTCCCAGGAACAGGGAAACTTTCTGTTCCAGGTTATCATCAATCCAAAGCTGAATAGTTTTTTGAAGGGAAATTTGTTACCCTTTCTGTGTTGTTTGCTGGTGTCTATGTGCCAGGTAATGCAAGCTCAACTCATTGTGTCAGGGGGAAAAAAAGGGATAACTAAGCTCAGTAATGACTCAGGAAGGGAAACTCAAGCTTCTCTGTTTCTAGTACTTCTGTGTATGTAAGTTTTGGAAGAAGATTTAAAACTGTGGACTGTTTCTTCTCTTTGAGGTGAGTGCCCCCATCACTGGGCTATCCTTGATGCCTCCTCTCTGGTCTCATAAGGGACTTGCCCTGATAAAATATTTCTAAAAGCAATATATCATACCTCCAGACCATGTTTTCTTCCTTCTTCCCTTATCTCTTAGCTGTATCTAAATAAAATTAAACTGTGATGTTTTTGAAAGAGATGCTAACTTGGTTTGAACTTCCCTTGGTACCTAATCCTTTACTAGAATTCTGAAATGTTTGTTAATATAATCTTAAAGTTTACAAAATCCTTTCCTGTTTAAGTTTTGTGTGTCAGTCTGTGAAACTTCTCAAAATGTCAGATGCTTAGATGAGTTTTGCCCCCTGCCCAAGGTGTTGATGGAGGGAAGTAAAAGGAAGTTCACTCCAGAGCTGGAAACATCCGATGAAGAATTTTTTAGTCAGTTGCTTCCTTTTATCTGTGTTAACCATAAATCAGTGGTTATTTTATAGGTTCCTTGTGATCACAGTAATTAACAACATGATTGTATCCTGGAATAGCTGGTGAGAGAAACTTCACAGCAACTCCTGGAAGGCACTGGTGTACCAAGGTGACAGCACTGGTGCATCTGATAGTGCGTGGTCTTGCAGTCAAATGTGGTCTCTAGCTGCCTTTTTCCCTGCAATTCTGAGTCTCATTTTCTTTGTTTTTCTGCTTCTCTTTTCTAATGAGGGAACAAAATAATTTTTGTTTCATTCCTGGTTTTCTGATGTTTCTTAAATTATTCTTTGTGATACATTTTTTTTTATTTGCTTATATCCACACAAGTGGATTTCCACTGAAATTCATTAGCATTAAATGTTAATTTTTAAATTTACTGTTCAACTCTATTCCATTCACTCTGATTTTATTTGCATTAGTCTTTTATGAATGGAAGCACCTGCAAATATGTTCCTAAAATCATAGCTTCCCACATAGTTTAAAATTATTTAACAGTTTACTAAGGGATCGCTCATGGAACAGACTCCTGCCCTGCCTTAGCTTAAACTTGCTTTAACTTACAGGCGGGTTTATCTTTTTGCATTGATAAAATTTGACAGAAGATTTTTCTGATAGAAGATGGAGTTGAAAGTTAAAAAAGGTAGCTTAGCCTCATTCTATACAAGTCAATTATGAATGTTCAATTTAACAGGAAAGGTTTGTACTAATAATTGTGCTAATTGAGCCCAGCTGGCACAGACAAGAGAACACTATTACATTTTGGAGTGCTTGTTTTTAATAACTTTATACATCTCTTAAAACTCCTTTTGAGTATATGTGAGTACACATACACTATATAGATCACTCGAAAATGTAATCAAATATTTTGTATCCAAACATAAGATATTTAATTTAAAAAGCATGTTTAAACACGTAGTTATGGTATTCCTGCACCTGACTCCTCGATCTTGGAGTAACTATGACCTCTAATTTGCCTCACGTTTGTTTCCTTTCTGTCTTTTGTGTCCCTTGTGCAGTTCTTTGGTCTGCATGCAGTTTGTATCTGTTCTCCTTTTTGTTTTTTTCTTCATGCCTGAGTGTGGCAGAACTCGTTGTCTTATCAAAGCTGGGCTCTGGTTCCTGGAATTCTTTGCCTGTTTGCAACAGTTCCGTGGGCCAGAACTGCCACAAGGTACAGAAATTAAAGGCTTATCAGCAATTCTCCATAGGAGCATAGAGATATATTTTCTGTTGAAAATCTTTCTTTAATTTGGTGTTATAATTGAACTACACTTACATCCAGCATAAAAGGAGGTTGATTTATTAGTTGCAGTTAATTTAAAAGGCTGCTGAATGCTTCCCCCTTCCTTCTGCAGTATGAGTGGCTTTCTTGATTTTTTTTTTTGGTAAGTTTTGAAATGCAGCTGAAGCACGGGACAGACCCTGACTTAGGTTGCCAGGTTTACAGATGCCAGTGTTTTTATAAACCTTAAACTGTTTTTTAAATAAAGACGTCATAAAATAGTAGAAACAGAGTTTTCATGATCTGTAAAAAGTCCATAAATTAACACTTAATTTAGCTGGGCTACTTTACTATCCGAAAGGTTGACTTGATCTAAAGGATCAATGGAAAAACTGCTAGAACTTCATATTTTAAGTAAATGTACTGAAAACTGGAAAGTTCTAGAGAAGTGATTCTATGCAGCATTCCTTGGCTGTGAAGGACAGAGCAGGGGGAGGGAGGGAAAGCTAAAATTATACATAAAACCACGTTCAAGCTATCATCACATCCTTGACATTAGGAGTATAATCTGTGTGGTAGATTGGCAATAATGCCTAATGATTCTGCATCCAAAGCCAGATGACATTGTTCTTCCCATTGATATGTGCATAATGGTTTTTTTGTGGTTTCTGTTAATGATGTATTTCCCTTTTAATCAATTACATTTGAATTACTTTATGTCCTTTCAGTAGCATTAAAGGATTATGGGTTGAGAAAATAAAAACTAATTTGGTAAAAAATTATAAGCTGGAAAGAAGGAGTTAATTTCAAAAAAACCCACTCCAATATTCATCTTCTGATGACCATTCAAGAAACAAGAAATGCTGACACTATTGCCAATATTATGTCTTTTATGACACCTAAAATACCAGGCCTTTGAGCCAGTTACTTTCAAGCATTACTTGAATGTTCAGCTGCACCTGCTCTATCGTCTGTTGTGACCTGTGGTGCTAATTTTTTTGTAAAAGATGTCCACAACAACAGTCAAGTTGCTAGTCAAGTACAAGGAAATGTTTTTTAATATTTAGCTCAAGTGAGCAACACTGATTTGGTTCGGTTTTACTTGCAAAAAGGTTTTTTTGTTTGACCTCTATAGAAGGTAAGGGTAAGCGAAAGCTTTTTTATTCTAGGTTTATTTAAGAATAATATTGGTCATATGATGCTATCAGCAAGAAGAGAATCAGCATAGCTGCTACCAAGACAAAAATGTATCCAGACTTGAGGTTTCAGCAGTTGGTAAGGTTATTTTAAGATGCACTCACCATTTAAAGATGTTCCATTAATGCTTAAGATTAGCATATTTTTTAAATGGCAGGAAATTTGACAGAAACATTTAGAGTATGCTGGATGGGATGTTTTCAGAAGTCCGTTTCTGTGAAGCTTGGCTATAATCCTCCTCAGTTTTACGTTGTTCAAATATGATAGTGTCTTCTCTAAAAACATTTATCTGGTTGAAAATAAAGTGGAAGAAAAGATTGCATGATAAACCAGGGTGTCGTTCAGTGAATTCAGTGTTAGTCAATTCAGAAGTGATGTGGAAAAAATGCACTTACAGAAGTTTTATTATTATATCTATACTTACACTGCCAAATACCATAAAAGCTTTGTGTAGCAACTGAGCATGAGCATGGTGAGCTGTCAGCTGAACCAGGTCATTAGGAAACTCCTCATCTCTCATTTTCTCTGGCCACTTTATTTTCTTCTAGTTCTAATTTTCGTAATTTTTACTGTCTTTCATACTAAGGGAAAAACCATTCTAACCTCATGTTTCAGGGACACAGCGATGTCCATGATATCTTAATTAAATCACAAATTGCTGACAGCATATTGATTATTGGTCTTGTAGCTGGAGCCTGCATTGACACTGTTGGGCTGCCTGTTCTGGCCTCTCCAGGATTTGCCACCAGTCAGATGAGTGAAACAAGAATTCAAACAGCTCGTGTGGTGTAAAGATGAGAACTCTTAACAGAAGCAAGCTATGCACTCAGGATTTTTTAGGTTTGCTGATGTGATTTGAAGGTGCCTTTCTCAGGTATCCAAGCTATGAGTGGCATCCTGTAAAGACCTGGGAGGTTGGCGAGGGCTGTTGGAGTTGAAAGCAGGTGCCTTTATGAAGCAGTTCAGGACTTGTCTGAAGTTTGGGATCTTCTCCATGGGCTGTATGTGGATCCAACTGGCAAGCAGGAGTGGGGAGCACTAACGTTTCTCCTTGGAAAAGCCTTGATGAGCTGTGCTTGAAAAGTACCTGACTCAGCACTGCACTCTACGCTATTGATAGTCAGAACATCAAGTCCCTTTCTGGGAATAAGGAAGAAGATTTTGACCTACTTTAATGGAAGCGTAGCACTTAAAATATTCTCTTCAGCCCTAGGATTGAAAACAGTGTCCTACTTCCCACACAGGAGTCCAAAACCCCTCTCCTGTTATCTTTCCAAACCTGTTTCCATTCTCAAAGTGATAACCAGCAGGCACCAAGTGAAACTGCTGTGTGTAGGTGTAGAAAGCACTTCTTCTACATCAGGTGAGTTATGAAGCTCTACTGCAAGATATCATAGGTTACTGAAGTTTCATGAAGGTTGACAGAGTGAATAGTTTTGTGGGAGAAAAATCCACTGGGTTTGCTGAAACAGTTCTGATTGATAGAGCTCTTGAATGGCAAATTGCTGGTGGTAGGGAGAGGTTCTGAATTACTGGTCTTGCCATTTTTTCATCTTCTTTTTCTCACTGTTCTTTTCCTGAATCTAGCAGCAGGAAAAAAAAAACCAAAACCACTATTTACCAAGATGGACCTTTAGTCTGAACCCATCACAAGCTTTTCTTGCACCCTTCATTGTTGGAAGGCTTCCATCTTCCTTACCCAAACTTAGGAGACCTTTGGAGGGGCTTTTAGCCTCATTATTAGAGTTAGAAATTAGAGCTGCGCTGCCCACCTGTAGTGCACGGTCCATAACCCAGCACATCAATGTCTACAGCCTCAGGTACCTGCTGCTGTGCGTTTCTCATACTTCCTCATTAGGCCTGGCAGTGCAATAAATAATGCTTTTCACAACTTCAAATATCCATTTTATAGGTGTTGTATAAAATATTAATTTTAGAGATCACTTCAGGTTTTTTTTTTTTTGTCTAGCTCAGAATGCCTGAAGTATTCAAAGAAAGAGAAGCAGGATATAAAAAAAAATAAAAAATAGCTCTCTGTACTTGCAGTAATGCACAACATGGGATTGATTCATGTAACACATCTGTGGTCAGATCCCTACAAGTGGTGTGGTGTGTGATTAGAGATACAGGAGATCAGAACAAGGAGTAGCCAGCTGTGCTTCGAGTCCTTGTGGCAGCAATTTCTCCCTGTAGTTGTTTTCTTACGTGTGAAACGATGATAACACTCATCTGTCTGAGGCTTAACTCATTACTGATTTTATAGCAAGGTGAAAAGTCTATATATAGTTTAATAAAACCCCCAACAAGCTGTTATAGAACAGTGTTACTTAGTATTTAATAATTTGCCTATTCAAGCAACTGTCTGCATTAAGGAATAATTGAAACGTATTTACACAGCAAATCTGAAAGAAAAATAATAGCATTATCAAGCTAAAAAGCTATAGCACATAATTATTATATACTTACTTCATGATTCAGCAGCTGAGCTGTTTTTGTGCATGTAAATGATTTTTACTTAATGGATTATTGCAGCAGTTGTGAGTGAGCAGTGCAGGACTCTCCGAAGGGCGTACCTTGAGGACACTGCAGCAGCAATATTTTGCTGTGTCACGAGATTTTATCATGCGTAAAGGACAGATTCCTTCATACTTGGGAGTTTTCAGATGGAAACCACAGTTACATTTCTGCTGCCAGCATACAGCAATGCAAAACGTTCCTAAAAACAAACTGGTTCTGTTAGTACAGGGTTGTTTTTTTTTTTCTTTTCATTTAAATATCGCCTCATGAAGTGTCTAACTTACAACAGCAGTTATATAAACTACATCAAGAAAATGAAGAAACTTATGTCTACTTACAAGAATTTTATGAGTGGTATCTTTTATTTCTTATTTTTGAAGCAGGAGCAATAAAAATATAAGTGGATTTTAGTTTGCTGTTACAGTGCTCTATATTTGTCAAGTCCTATTACTAAACAAATAGTAAAAATACTGTGTTGATTTTATTGCTTTAGTAATACAGTTACCAGAACCACTTTACTACACTTCTCCAAGATTTCCAACATGTTTGAGAGTGGGTACATAGAAGTAATTTCTCAGGTTTGGACTGCATCCAGTACATTATGGAAGTGATCTTTTTACACAGCCAGAGATTTGGGTACTAGATAAGGCAGGTATAGTTTTACTAGGATGAGATTTATCTCCAGAACAAAAAAATTAAAAAGGTAATTACCAGTTAATTGCATTGAACTCGGGATCTGCCCTAAAATAAGGGCAGTGATGCAAACGTTAACTAACAGATATTAACAAACAGGCATCTAAAATAAAAGAGGGTGATGTGTCATTCCTAGAACAGTTTATCAGTCCTGGGGATGGTCTCAATTACAGCTCTATGTCTGTGCCAAGCATTCTTTATACCCCTAAATGTGTGAAGTCTACATGATGTGTCTATAGGCTGTTCAAATACAGTATTGTGTTGACTTGTGGGTTTTTTTTTGAAGAACAACATCTTTCTACTGCACTGATAAAGCTGAGGGAAGAATGGAGAAATATCTGGCAAACTTTGGCATTTCTGATGGAGCCTTTAATGTCAGTCCAAGAAGTAATAGAGCTACAGAGAGATGTGAAGATGCATAGAATGAAGCTGGTAAAACTGTTTGCTTTGGCCTTCCCTCAAACATCTATGTGATAACAGGAAACTTTTTGTTGAACTTGAGAGTCAAATAAATTAAAACAAACATTCATACTTAAAGGAACCTCATCCCCAGCCAGAGCGTGACTTTCTGGTTTATTGAAATGTAATTTCTCAGGTTGTTGAAATATAACATTAATACAAAATTTCGGGGTTTGCCAAGATGCTGTTTGATGTCTGTTTTACCACATGCACGTTACTGTTTTCACGACCCTTGACAGTGGCTGTTTCAGTGAGGAGGCACTAGCTGAGCACCCATGGGCACAGTACCTTTGAACTCTCATCCACAGAGGAAGGTTTAACAAATTCTGTGGAGATTTGCTGTATATTTTTTTTATTTCCAGCCTGAATTCAGAGTTCTGTCTCTGAGTTTAGAGGTGATGTGATAAGCCACAGTTAAGCCAGCGAGATCATGAGTGGAAGAAGAAAGGTCATCTATAAATTGTCTAGAGTTTTACTTGAGATGACATGATCTGAAAGTTTCTATCATTTCTAGTCAAATGTAAAGGAACCTGTACTTGGAGTAATGCACCTCCTTTAGGTTCTTCAGGTAGTAGGAAGGATCTGAGCCTGAAAAGGACTCAGATCAGCTTCCTTGGATCTGAGGTTTAGGTGGGAAAGCAGTTATTCTTGAACGCTACCCTGTCAGCTATGTATCTTTACAATAAAAGATATGTATCTTTTCTGTATCTTTACAATAAAAGTAACTAATTCCTGATGAGAGAGCATTTAGAAGCTGAACTGTATCTTGGGCTGTCCACTGTGCTGTAGTTTTAATATTGAGGATATTAGATTCTGGAGCTCTGAATGCAACACTCCTTAAAAGCCATGTGTGTGTTTACTTTTCAGAGGGGGGCAAAGAAAAAGATGTTGTGTGTTTATGCCCATACTGAAGTTGTACAGTCCTGCTGATCTCTGTATCCACGCTGCAAACAACTATTCAAAATTTGGTGTTGAAGCTGAATTGCTTTATATCTTAATTTAAGTCCTTGTATGTTGTGATGGCAGATCCTACAATTACTTTGTACATTACTTTTCACTTGGAGCTCAGTCTCTTGTCTGGGGTGTACAATTTCATGTTTCAGTGACAGTTTATATGCCCATGCCTTCCTAAATACTAGAATGTCTCCAATTCTGAAATACTTTCCCTGTGTAGTCAACACGCAGCCATTCTTGTCTGTCTGCCTACCCCTGTTCTCTTTAAAGTAAGTCGTGCATCATTTTTTTTTGTTTCCATTTATGTCTGATATTTTGGTGCCCTTTCTTCCTCCGTGTATCAGAATCCACTTGCATCATCTCAACTGATTTTACCAACATCCTCATTACTTATGCTCCTTCACACACTAAATTAGCATTGAATTATGTGTTGCATTAATTTGCTTGACAGATAAAAAGAAGCACATTTCTTGTGTCTTGAGTGAGGGAATGAGTACAGTTAAAACACTCTGAAGGCCTGCCATCTGCAAAGAGGGACAGTATCTGTTTTCTGTGAGAAAGCGAAAACCAGTGCCGCGTGCATTGCCCTGCCGGAGCACTTGCACCCTTTGTAGGAGCTACAGATGAAGGGCTCCCAAGCACTCCTCCGTTTTTCAGACAGAGACTTCATTTATTAAACTGGCAGAAACGAAAAAACATTGGTACAAAAAAATGGCGTATTTGAAGGTACATGTGAGCAAATGTACAGAAACAATTCTCTGATGATTCAGGTCCCACTTAGGTCCTTATCCCAGAATCCAGAGCTGCATTCCCCTGGTCATTATTTCTTCTGCGTGTATGTCGTATTTTATATACATTTTCATCTGTGTGCATCAATAAGGCAGAATGCCTGCTCTGAGTAAGCACTTTGGATTCCATCTCCAAACTCTGCTTTAATCAATACTGTTTGCAGTGACAGAGTGCCGTGTCGAGTCTCCTTTTCTTGTCTAACCTCAGACGGGAAATACAACAGATGGGTTTCACCGTGCGTTTTTGGCAAGGAATAGCATGAAAATAGAAATAAACCTTATTACATATGTGCTTCTCAGCACGATGCTTGTAATCTGCAATAAATATCACTAAAAAAGTGCAAACTTATTGCCAGTTAACCATTAATCAGGGAAAAAAAGTTTAATAGAATGAGCTTGAGAGCAAATGCATCTTAACCTTTACATTAAAAACTGGTGGTAGGGCGTTTTTCTTCGTGGTCTCAGATGAGATGACAGTATAACTCAGTGTGCTGTCATGAGCTGAAAGAAGATGCAGTTACGTGTTTTTCCAGAAAGAGCAAATCCATTGTTGTGTGAGCAAGGTAACAAATATGTAACATATAACAGACTAAAGGAAGGAATATAATTAGAAGACAAAACTGCATATCTCTAATTTTATTTTTAACCGTACATATTTCCACAAATTACCAATTAACATTTTAAGTGGCCTGAAATCTACCATCCTGTGTACATCACCTAGGTTTGGTAGATACTCAGTGTTTTCAAGAAAACTGTAGCATGTTTTCTGAGCTCTAGATGATCCAGCTTTCATCAAGACATTTGAGATGATGAAGTGGTTAAATAAATAAAACCACTTTTAATAAAATACTAAATCTGTAGAATACTTCCAGCTGGAATGGAGATAATAGAGGTTGTCTGTGGTTGCCTGTGTGGGGAAAGAGTCCTGGGTACCTCGGTATCGGAGCTTGCATCCTGTCCCAGTTCCAGTGATGCAGCTGCCCTGGAGGCTTTTTGGAGGTCATAGATGAGGATGTGTGTTTATCCAGGACTATCAGCAAGATTTAATCTCAATAATGATTCATCCAGCCTCCTGTGCAGCTCAGTTCTTAGTCTAGTTTCTGTGTTAGTACACTAAATTATTTCTTTTTAAAAAAATCCTATCAACTGGGATAAATAAAAGCTTAAAAATATTTTTAAATTTAGAGATTAATGGTTGCTTGACTTCTTTGGATAAAGGTAGATTTCTGGACTCTCTGTGAGATGTCCTCACAGACATAATGCAGGATAATGATTCTGTAGGATAATGCACTGTGGTTCTTTCTTCTCAGGACTGGACAGTATTTTCCTAACAGTGATTTCTTCTTCATGTTCTTCTTCAAGGAGATGCTAATCTCAGTGCTACCTATAGTATGCCATGAAATGCAAAACCTTTCTGTTTTTCCCATTACATATAGCAGGTTATATCAATTTTGGTGGTGATCCTGGTCATTTCTGTATTCCCCAATGGACAATGCAACCTTCTCTGACCCATCACAGACTCATCAGCCATGAACAAAATGTTCTCTTTAACTGGAGACTGAAGGAAAAATGGATGTCACTTGTTCATCCTTCCCGTTCAATGCTTCCATCACTTCACTGATGTCAGTTCTGTGCTTCTACTAAAAACTGAAAAAACAGTCAAGATTCAACTGCAGCAATTCATGTAATCCCAGAGCAAATGAACCTTTTACTTCTTTCTGTCAGTCTGCTCAGTTGTGGATTTTACACACATATGCAACACCTTCAATTATGTATTTTGATACTGGTTGGTTGAGTAATATCAAAAGAAATGTATCTGTTCAAATCCAGAGTAAATCAATAAAAATGTAGAAGTATAAAAAAACAGAATGAAAAAAACCCCCATTTTCTGCCCATATGAGTCTTCACAGTCCTCAGTACCTCAGGTTTCTGGGTTTCCTGAGTGTGAGAAACCTTAAAGCATTTGAGACTAAGCTGGCTTCCAGCAGACACATTCAGTGACACGCTCTCCCTCCTCTCCCCTCGTGGCTGAGGTGTGAGGTTCCTCACAGACACACATTGCTGCTCTTGTACAGGCTGCTGTGACCAGGACAGAGGAGAACGTAAAACAGCATTAATTAATTTAATGCAATCTCTGTTTGCTTTGAATTCTCCAGCTCAGCAGCAGAGTTTTGTGTAAGTAATAGGTAAATGTATCTGTTCAAATCCAGAGTAAATCAATAAAAATGTAGAAGTATAAAAAAACAGAATGAAAAAAACCCCCATTTTCTGCCCATATGAGTCTTCACAGTCCTCAGTACCTCAGGTTTCTGGGTTTCCTGAGTGTGAGAAACCTTAAAGCATTTGAGACTAAGCTGGCTTCCAGCAGACACATTCAGTGACACGCTCTCCCTCCTCTCCCCTCGTGGCTGAGGTGTGAGGTTCCTCACAGACACACATTGCTGCTCTTGTACAGGCTGCTGTGACCAGGACAGAGG
The DNA here is from genome assembly GCA_013398955.1 of Callaeas wilsoni. Lineage (NCBI taxonomy): Eukaryota > Metazoa > Chordata > Aves > Passeriformes > Callaeidae > Callaeas > Callaeas wilsoni. The sequence goes on along the minus strand of VWPU01016954.1, from coordinate 96,848 downwards.
AGAACGTAAAACAGCATTAATTAATTTAATGCAATCTCTGTTTGCTTTGAATTCTCCAGCTCAGCAGCAGAGTTTTGTGTAAGTAATAGGTAATGTGGGGCTGTTTCTACTCTTCAGCTTTAGTAAGACCAGAAAATATTTTGTAAATGAGTATTTTCTCTTTTTTTAATCAGTAAGTTCTTCATGTTACTCTGCTGACGGTCCCTTGAAGACAATATTTTAGCATAGCTAGATCACAATGAGCCATGGCAAGTTGGTTTACATATTTTATTGAGACCACAGATGTTATCTTAAACGCAGGCTCTGCATTCTTATTCTCCTTTTCTGACATATAATTTTCTCCCCCCTCTTTTTTCTAAGACCTTCAGAATTTTATTTTTTATGCTTTATTTGCACTAAACAAAATTTTAAGCAGATATTTCCATTGTAACAATATCAAGCTAACTAATAAAAAATTGCAATCAGCATGTTAAACCTCAAATATTTCATGTAACATTCCTATTGCCTCATGCTGTGACTGTTTTTGTTCCCCCATCCTTTCGGTTGACTCTTCAAATATATAAAATCCACTCTTCTGTATACTTGCAAAATCCCATTTCTCTACAGCGTTACATGCTCTAGTGAGCCATTTAATGTAGATCTCGGTTGTTTTTGTTTACTGATGCTGTAAATTTTAGGTATTTCACTCTTCCTCACCCCAAAAGCCCAGTGGACCAAAAGGACAGTTTGATCTTTTCAGATGAAGTCACTTCTAGAGAATGAGTTTACCCTTTTGGCAGTGGGATTTCCTCTTGTGGGTGTGGGGGAAATGTCAAATTCAAAATATACTGCACTCAGCAAAGGGAGTAACTGAACAATGTTAAAATGAGAACCTCAGTAAACCTAGTTTGAGGAAAATGAGGGGGATAGCTTCAATTCTGACATTTTTAGTATCTCTTGATTTATCTGTTGCTGTATAAGCAAAAGACATGTCTTAAATATTGGGCTATAGAAATCTTTTTCTTTTCTCATTGCACCCATTTTATCTTTTTAAAATAGAAAAGACTTAAGTCCAGTCTTTCAAGACACTATTATTTAGACATAAAAGTAATAATATTTCATAATGGAAATAAAAATCCATTTTTTGTATATTAATGCTCTCCTGTAATCACTGACAGCAACACTTTTATTGTTTAGGGATATCTGAAGTATTTATAGTAGGAAGTATGTTAGTGCTGGATTTAAGAGAATGGATAAGGTACTTATCAAGGCACTGTGGATGTCAGTTTGGGAAGACATTGGTGCTATATGGTGCTCTGCAAAGATTTTTCAAAAAAATTGCATTAATTTCAATGATTAATTTTTATTCTTACATCATCATCATCCTTGTTATTAATCAATTCTCCACCTTTTTAATTTTGCACATATAATATTGTTAAATCTGATTTTTTAAAATGACTCCTGCTTTTTTATTCTGATATATTCAGCACTTTATATGATTAAATGACTGTTTAAATGGCTCTGTAGGGCAAGTATTCTGTATACTTGGTGAAGTTTGTATGTTTGGAGACTGAATCAAGTTATATGGACTTTTTCATGGGACTAAAATTTTCTTTCTAGATACTTTACTGGTGCAAAATAGGAAATAATCCTTCCTAGTTCTGCCCAGAAAATTCTGGGTGCCCCAGACATGACAATGCTACAAAATGAAGAAATAATGTTGAAAATATTCGTTTGCTTTGTGTTACTTTGGTTTCAAGTGTTTGGGTTATTGAAGGGATGAGGATGTTTGCTTAGCTGGTGTAGGGAATTTCTACTTCAAACAAGATGAAACTGGTTCCTCCTTGAATGGCTGTAGCTTTTCACCCATTTTTAAGTGCTGTCCATGCCAAGGACTGCTGCGGGGAACTTTCCTACCTTGTTAAATTGCTCCCAGTTTTTCTTTTTTTAAACTTTATTGAGTTTTTCTTCCGTGATTAAGTAAAATGTAATTTTATTCAAGTAAGTGTTATAAGTGGCACGAAAGTGTTTTAAGTATTCAGTGGAAGCTGTTCCTGCTCATCTGTCAGTTGTAGGTTCATCGAGAGATGTGTGTCTGGAGCAGGGATTTACAGCTCAGATTAAGTTACAACACTTGTATTTTTCCATTATGTATTATTCAATGCATTTTAGCAAAGAACTGAAATAGGATGTGTCAAAGTATCATGGAGTTCAGCCTTCACTATAGGATCAGTTGCTGCTTTTTTGGAGAATTGCAGAGGTTTTGTTGCCACAGAAAGAAGCCTCAAGTACAGGCAAATACTCTAGTTTGAAGCCTTAGTATTGCCAGTACTTCTAAAAATGGTTAAGCCTATTTTTTTTCTTTTGGCAGAACCATTTTTTGAGTTTCTGAAGGGTATTAAACGGTTCAAAAAAGGCATATAGGAACAGACAAATATAAAAATAAATGTTAAGCTGTTATTTCTGATTTAACCCTCGAAACTGCTCTATTCTTACCCCTGTTGCAAGAGGGGCTGTGAGAATTTTCACTCTAGTGAGAATGTGGGCACAAAATGCAATGAATGGTGTTAGTGTGTATTTTACCTAGTTTTATATCTTTAGTTATTAGGTTGTCTTTATTTCAGATAGCTTTGAAAACAAACACATTCCTTTCAGTGAAAAATAGATTTATAAAATCCAAATTGAACAGTATTGTCATTCCAGGTAGGCTGAATATGTTCTGTTATCTGTGACCCAAAGAGTTTATGAAGGGATAGAGAAGTAGGAAAAAGGTCCATCTTCTTTTCTTAAAGAAGAGGTAATTAATAAATATGTGTAAAACCTCCAAAAACCTGGCTCATGCATGCAGAGCTGCGATGAGATGGTGGGCAAGGGCACTGAGGTGTGTTGGCCTCCTTGTGAGCAGGTAGGGAAGCTCAGGAGCATTTTCAGTTGAGGTGTTCATGCTTAAGATAATTTAGGCTTACTAATCAACTGGTGGTTTCTTTCCGAGTCAAAACAACAGCTGAAACCTAACCAATGTCAGCTCTGCAGTCAGTTTATTATGGGATTAAATAGATCTGAAATGTTATCTTAAAACTATTATTAACTGTTAATTGACATTTAATTCCAGTTAGTTTTAATATAAACACTTTTCTGTTAGGAGTTTGTTTTGCAGGACAAAGGGAATAGCATGTTTGTATACACACACACAGAGAGGCAGGTTCAGTGGTGTTTGATCTAATACAGCATCAAGGGGAAACAGCTGTGATTTAATGAGCACGAGGCTGAATGAAGTTCATAACTAGGATTGCGTTATTGATGTTCTTGGAAAGGTTTGAGAAAACTTCTCGCCCTGCACATGGCTTCAGAGTTTAACCGCTGAGGTGGGTGGTGCCAGGAGAAGGGTTGTGTCTGCAAAACTCGGGAGCTGGGTCGTTCGGTGCTGTGTAATTGCGTAATTAAACTGCAGCGTTCCGTATAACGCGCCTCACTCAGCAGAGTGAGAGAGAGAGACAGGTCCTCCTGCTCCCCGACACCTCTGCAGAAATCCCACCCTTTTGGCCAGAGGTCCGTATCCCTGCTGGCCTGCTCAAGCCAAGGAGGATCCCGTTGGCAGAGGCAGGGGGTTCAGTGCCTCCGGGGCAGTCCTGGACTGCTCTAACGACACCGAGTGATTTAACGATACTGTTTGAGTGTTCTGGGGATAGGGAGACAGGTACAGGCAAAGACTCTGGGTTGGTGCCTTGGTATTGGCAGGACTTCTAAAAATGGTTAAACCTGCTTAAGCAGTAGTAGCTTTTGGCAGGACCATTTCTTTCAGAGGTTCTGAAGACTCCGGTGTGCCGAAGGCAGCCATGCGGTGTGCAGGGCAGCTTCTTTCACCTCTCCGGAGGAGCCTTCACCCTTCATTTCTAAACCACCACGGTGTTTTGAAATCCAGACATTATCTCTTGTTCAAAAAAGAAAAAGCTTCAGCACAGCCCTCAGCACTTGTGTGTTTTATGGAATACTGCGGAGCTTATTGTGAATTAATTCAAGACTCATAAAAATTAGTATTTACTGCTACTAAGAATTATAGGCTTCTACCTTATGAGCTACGAGGAGTGAAGAAACAAGCTGAGGTTTGGGTTTTGGCGGCCTCTCGAAGGTCAGCGAGACCTTGGTTGTTGGAGTAAAGCATGCACCAAGCCCGAGCGTGACTCCAACCACAGAGGCCGATCCCGCAGTACGTGCCCAGCGCTGTCCAAGATCTGGGGCCAGCACACGTCACTCACGACCATCTGCTGAATAATGATGTTGCAGAGTCCAGGCGCGGCCCTTGTGTAAGCAACTGTAGGCACGGCTTCATTCTCTGTGTCTTAATTCTCAGCGTAACGATGGATGGAATGAGAACGGAGTGGTTGCTGCTGGAAAACTCGGCTAAAGAACTATTTCTTCCCGCAGAAATTCATCACCAGGTGTTATTCAAAAATAAAGAATATTTTTCTAAAAGGTGTGGTGTTGCAGGAGAGGTCACCAGTGGAGTATTGAGCTTGGCTTGCTTCACGTGGATTGCCTGGAGTGAGTAGAGGGGCTGCGCTAATGCCTAAATTGGAAGGCATCCTAAATATAGCAAGGAATCAGGATATTGTATAGAAATAACTGAGATAACGTTGAACGCTGGGCTAATAGAAGTAGAATCAAATTCAAAATATAAAATCAAAGGTCATATCTTCTGAGTGAGTAATAGCAGAGTTTTGTAAAATAGAAACTTGCAACAAGATTCTCATTATAGATAAATAGTACTTGGATGATCACGGGATGTGCTTTAGCAGCCCCTGTGATATGCATAAAAACAAGTGAACAGAATATTCTGCTCTATCAGTATGAGTTCATCATTTCTGAACAGTTTAATGAGTAAGGTGAAGAGGCTGTCATCTCAGAGGGAGACATGAGGAATATATTCATCCTTAAGATACTGTGTGGAGCAAGAGGAAAAGAACTGAAAGCCAATGGCTGCAGAAGAATAAAATGGTACTAACAACGGCTGAATGAATTGAGGTTGAATTCCGGAAGAGGATTCCTGATGGGCAGAGCCCCCAAAGTCCACCACAGCTTTCCAAGGAGAGGGGTGGCTGTCCTTGGGAGGGAAAGGAAAAAAAAAAAAGAAAAAAAGACGCTGGGATTTTCTTAATAAGGAAATTTAAGTTCATGAAAGAAATTATTTTGCATAGCTCCTCTAACATCCTAAGGGAAATCTTCTCAGACCTCTGCTTCTAAGAAATGTTATGCCATTAGTGCTCTTAATGCTTTATTCAAACTCTTTTCTTTATCTGGGCAAAGTGTGGATGTTATCAACTATACTCGAGACAATCTGCTCTGGAAGCAAAAGCCTGTTGGGATAAATGTTGTGATACAATTACCTTGATATGTAGGCTAAATGTGTAATAGTAAGAGAAGAACATATTTAAGTAATGTATAAAATATGTCACCACAAAAGAATGTACAAATATCCTTCAAAAGGAGCTCAAAAGTTCCAAAACAACACTCCAGGGAAGAAAATCTAGGAGAAAGTAGATTAGCTACAGATACTCGTTTCTGGATGGTTTTCTTAATAGTTGCTGTTTTGAGAAAGCTGATAGATTCTTAAAAGCCAATTTTGGATTTTAATGCAGTATCAACTGTTTTCTTAAATTCCTTATGGTCTCAAAATTGTACCCATGAAACATCAGCTATGTTTACCAAAATATTTTCAAATTTAGATGAGGGTTGCAACACAGGGAGATAGTTCAAAGAAAGAAGTGTGTATCTAGTGTTGACAGTTTTGCAAAATGATGTGAATATGCATTCAGAATTTTCACTGTAACTGAAAAAAATAGATTTTTACTCTTCCAAAAAAAAAAACCCAGACCAAAAAAAACCCCACCAAAAAACCCAAAAAACCCCCCACCTCAAACCCCAACCCTATCATTATAACACATTTTGACTTTAGAAACAGCGTTTATTCTTATGCTTTAAAACAGAAAGTATCAAGGCTTTTTAGTGGAGCAATTTATTCTATCACTTGAAAACAAATGTGGAGAAAGAAAACTCTATTGGGTTCCTATCTTTTTGTTAAGTTTCTGTGCAAAAAATAGATCCTATGAATCTGTGACTTTTAATGCTCTCCAAGAGTGCAAAGAATAACAAGAAAATCTTAACCAAAAAAATAATAACCTGAGTTCATTGTTGTATCATGGTAACTGCATAATAAATGCTGTAAGTTTGACAATTTAATAGGTGAGTAAAAGAAATGTTCAGATCCCTGAGAACACAGAAGTTGCCTGGCCCCCACCCCAGAGGTGCCCGTGGTGCTGCCTCCTGCGTGACCTCCCTGCCCTCGCCCACCAGGGGCTGCTTTGGGAATGGCTGAGGGCGAAGCCACGAGAGCCCACCTGGAGTTACTGAGTCCAGCTCTGGGGCCTCAAAATGAGATGTTTGTGGATCTGCTGGAGCAAGTCCAGAGGAGGCTGTGAAGATGCTCAGAGGGCTGGAGCACCTCTGCTGTGGAGGCAGGCTGGGAGAGCACCTTCCAGAACCTAAAGGGGGTTACGTGAGAGCTGGACAGGGGCTTTTGACGAGGGCATGGAGAGACAGGACAAGGGGGAATGGCTTCAAGCTGGCAGAAGGCAGGGTTAGATCAGATACCAGGCAGAAGTTCTTCCCTGTGAAAGTGCTCAGGCCCTGGCACAGGCTGCCCAGAGAAGCTGTGGCTGCCCCACCCCTGGAAATGTCCAAGGCCAGGTGGGATGGGGACTGGAGCAGCCTGGTCTGGTGGAAGGTGTCCCTGCCCCTGGCAGAGCGCTGGAGCTGGGTGATCTTTAACATCGCTCCCAACCCAAACCATTTGTGGTAACTGGAGGTACCGACAGGATAAATGCAGCTGTGTGAGAGGCAGCACCTCACAGCATGACAGGGATTTAGCAGAAATGCTGGGACTTTTGGAGAAACAGTGGTCTATCAGGACCTCTGACAACGTGGGAGGTGCTTGCTTTGAGTCAGACTAGTAGTGCAGGAGTAGACAAATTTTAATTTGCTTTCAACTGAGTAACTTAAGATATTCAATAATTCCAGTTTCCAAGAAAAGAAGGAGGCAACTTAGTCTTGAAGTACTTAATGAAATGATTATTGAACTAGGTCAGACCATAAAGTGCCCTCTAGCCCAATGTCCTGTATGAAACAGAAAGCAAAACCAGGCCAACTATGTACGGTATTTCTAATACTTCCAGCCTTCAGATACTTCCAGAGGGTGGACTTCCAACCTGACACAGCTTCTGTGTTGCACTCGGTGATATACAGATATATATCTATATATATATATATCTATAGATACATTTATTTTCCCCCCCCGGAAGCCAGACTGGTGCTCCCTTTGATTCCTTTGGACTTAGATCCTGCCCCTGTTTGGGAAGGAGGAAGGTGTATTAGAAGAAAATGTGCCAGGATTGAGTGACTGGTACCAGATAAAAAAGTAATAATAGGTATTTTTGGCCACTGGAGTGGCTCACAGATGTTCAGCATAGAAGTGTTGTCATTTGGGTGATAAGATAAAGATGCTGTGGTATGTTTGATTATAATACTTAACAACACACATTTTAGAGCAGATTAGGTATACATATCTGCGTGTATGCAGTCTTAATATCAGGGATAAATTTGTGTAATTATAGCTCGTAATTTGTCTCGTTGCAGCTATTTTTGAAAGTTAAATAATTGCTGATAGAAGGGAGTGGTAATTTATGGCAAGAGAAAATGCTCTCGCCTCATCTTATGTGGAGGGTGGTGGGTGTAATTCTGAAGCTGGTCCTGTTTGCTGCTTCTCTAAAATATGCACTGCTGCTATCTGTAGGCACGTTTTGGGGACTGAAAAGATTCACAGCAATGTGGGTATTTTCTTAGTAAATGAAATGATCACCATGCAGAATGCTTGTAAAATATTTAGATAAATGGTTGTCTGTAAGTGGGGATATGTGGGTATGTTTTCTAAATAAAGATACTTAATTTTGAAAGAAAATAACGTAATAAATTTCTGGTTGCTGATAATATGCCAGAGAATAGATTTTTTTTTAAACTGATCTAGATTGCTATAGCTAGGGAAGGCAGCAGCTTATTTAAGTAATAAGATGTTTTTAAGGAACCATGTCTGTTTGTTAATTTAACGATGTTCAACAAATGATTAGATTGAAATGTGGATATTGCCTTTGAGAAGATGAATGTCATGAGAAGGAGCTGATGGGATTATAACTTCGAATATGTTCCTGTTTATGTGTTTAATGTATTATTAAATGTCATTTGTTTAAGAAAGAATTAAGTTAATAATGGATCTAGCATAAACAAATATTGTTTTTGTATCACTTAGGCTCTGTTTGATTTTTGTTTCATGACAGCAGTTCAGAATAAAGATTCCATTATGTATTAGCTAGAAAGAAGGACGGGAAACAGCACACGTCATGTGTTTAGCTAGGAAATCAGTGGAAGCTGAGGAAGTGGCTAAACATTATGGATGTAAAATACTCAAAGTATGAAAGTACGCTTCCAGGAAATGCTGGATATTTTGCTATAAAATAAATTATTTGGAAGATCTGACAAGACATCAGTCATGTGAAGACACCCTGAAAGCACCACGTATTGTAGAGGATTAAACTAATTTAGGACAGCTGTCTAATGCTGTTGGTATGGCATAGTTAGCCTGGAGAGACCAAGTACGAAGGAGTTTCAGGAACTAATAATTGTAAACTTTTATAAACAGGATCTCAGTATTTTAAATTTTTCGTTTAGGACATGATTCAGAGCTGTGTAACAGTAACCCAACACAGACAGTGGACACTGAGGATGTGCCTAAGTGTGTTCTTCCCAGCAGTAAAGCCTTTGCCATAAGAGATGCTCCATCTTTCTCCCTGAGGAAGGAAGGACTTCTCCAACACCTTTACAGAAGGTTGGGAAAGCTCTTCTCACTGCATTTCCCACTGGGGGAAAATATCCATGCAGGAAAACGCTTTATCATGTGTAAAGCGTAAGACCTTCAAATTCAGCGGGATTCATTGTGTTCCTAAGTTCAAGCAAGTTCTTTAAACTTAGAGTTATTCAGCAGGCACAAAATTATGACAAGCAAGGTCAGTCTATCAAGTAAGAACTTGCTTTGTGTATTTAAGTACATTTGCTGTCATCCTAAATGTACTAAAAATCTTTGTGTATTCCAGTAATGACTGCTGAAGTCTGACTACTTAAGGAATTAATTTGGTGTAAATATTCCCCTATGTAGGTAATCTGTTTTTATTACTTTTAACACCAAAATCAGCATCATATTTGAAGGAATAAATTACAAAATAAGGACAAGTCTAGAAAGTAATTATTGCAGATATGGTAGTGAATTCTCTAGCCACCACTTCACTGTGGGGGTTTTTTTTTTTGGTTACTTTTGGTTGTGCTTTATAAAACATGTTTATAGACTATGTCAGCAATGTTCTTCCTCAGTTGCTGTTGCAAAGACTGTTTTCGTAGTTTATCACAGAATGCCAGATTTGCTCAGCATGTAATTTAATCTTATGCTTGGAAGCATCCACATTACTTGGTTATCATGAAATTATTCTTTAATAAAAATGTATTCTTTGTGATCTATATTTTATTAATTTGGTGAGTCAGTTTATCGATTGTTGCAGATGCCATGAATGTATAATTTGTCACAGTTCTTGGTTGCCTGTCAGCAGTTCGTAGCGTCACAGTGTTCTTGGCTCTTGGGGCATCTTAGGAAAAAACCTCTCTTGATCTGCAAAAGAAAAGCTTTCTCCTGTAAATTATCGTCAAGACTTGGGCTGATATTGGGTTTATCACTTCACAGCGTGCATTATGCTGTATTAGCCAAACTCTGAATACATTCATAACGTGGCCTGCTCAGGCAAGGGCTCTGAGCAAATACAATTTAGTGATTTTAAATGCTGGGGGTGAGGTCAGAAGGAGCACGACATCAGAAATGGGAGGTGCAGACTTTGTCACTATTTCGGTTCGCTCTGAATTTAGGAATTATTAGCAGACTGGAAAAACAGAAGAAAATTCTGAGGCATTTTTATCCCCCCCTTCTACAGTAGATAGTTTTCTGCTGTAATATAAAGCAGTTACGAGTTTTGTTGATTGAAAAGTTGATATTCAAGAATGAATGTTAATGAATTTGAATTTTAAAAAAAGGCTGTTTATTCCACATATTTTAGCAAAGCAGGTATTTATACCCACAACTGTTTGACTTGAATAAGAAACTTTGCTAAGAATTTTGCAGTGGTGATACAGAATAAAGCTTTGCATGCTGGAGTGGAGCTGTGTGGTTGAAACATCTGCTGGTTTCGTTTTGTTATTTTTAAAGGCTGGTTCTGCATCCTGGGAGCTTGTTGAAGGCATGCACAGAGCTTGTGTGCCATGCCAAAACCAGTGGCTGAGCTCAGATTTTGGCTGGAGTAGGTGTAGTGGCTTATATCTCATCTTTTTGGATTCTCTAAAATATTACTCTCTGGTGCTTCCCAGCGATCGGTCGTGATTTAGGCAAGAGCATCCTTCCACATGGAGTAGGACAAGTTCCCTGGGGGTTCCCCAAGTTTTTGGGCTCTATAATTAATATACACTACATAAAAAAATCCGGGAAAAGGCCCTGCCCAAAATAAGAAGGGCAGAGGGAAGTTAAAAAGGGGGAGCGAGAGAAAGGGAGAGGAGAGAAATAAGAAAAAAAAAAAAAAACAAGAAAGAAAAAGGGTGGAGAAAAGAAGGCGGGGTGGGGAAGGAAGAAATAGAGGAAAAAGGGAGGAAAAGAATTAATCGCGGGGGGCGGGCGAGGAGCGGGCAGAGCCGCTCCCGCCCCCGCCGCTCCCGGCCGCCGCCGCCTAATGAGCTGCGCCCTGATTGGCCTGGCGCCGGCGGCGGGCGGCCGCCATTGGCTGCGGGCGCGGCGCTCTCCGCCCCCATTGGTCCGCCCGCCTGCCCCGTATTTTCAGCAGCGGCGGCGGCGGTGGCGGCGGATTCCGGTGTGGAGCCGGCGGCGGGATGCAAGGTGGGCGTGTGGGCGGATGGATGGATGGAGGGCGGGATGGGCGGATGGCTGGATGGATGGATGGATGGATGCTCGGTACCCGGCGCGCTGCCCCGTCCCTGCGCACCGTCCTGAGCCACAATGGTTGATTTTTCTTTTTTTTTTTTTTTTTTTAATAATTATTTTCGCACCGCACCCCCCGGCGGCCGCTGGGCGGGGGCTGCGCCGGCCGCATCCTGCCCAGTGCTCGGGGATGCGGCTCTTTGTGCCGGGGGCAGCGGGAGTTTTCCCGGGCAGCGCCGCCGGGAACGCGAGGAGCTGGATCCCGGGTGGGCGGTGTTATTCCCGGTGCCGGCGGTGCCCCGGGACCGCGCAGCGCTGCGGGTGTGGGTGCGGGGTGCGGGGTGCGGGTGCGGGGTGCCCGGTGCCCGCCGCCCGTCCCGGCGCTGCGCCGCCGTGAACTTGGCGAGCGCGGAGTTGGCGCTGCGGGTGTCTGCGCTTGGGAAATCCAGGTTTGCGTGTGCTGAATTGCGGAAAGTACTTGGGAATCGGCTGGGGGTTGTTGTCAGATCCCAGCGGAAAACCCGGAATTCTTCGCATTAAGTTATTTCTGTGGATTTGCCAGATATTAAATAACTCCCTTTCAGTTAATTGGAGCTCGATGTGCTTATGTGCGCTTATCTGAACATACTTTGGTTTGAGTTTAAAATAAATATGAAGTTATATACTCTCCATTTTTATCTTGCCGTGTAAAGCTGTTAGATGTTTCAGGGACAAATTTAGCTGTGTTATTTTGCAACATATCTACTCTCTTTTTCATGAGGTGTTTTACAATGAACGGTATTTATTATATTTCTTCTGTGTATTTAACATCTTATGAAAACCGCATCCACGTTTTCAGCTTCTGAGTTTCCTGGTGGTTTTCATGGCAAAAGTTATTTCTGATGGAGATATGTTTTCAGACAGAGAAATCTGCTGACAGATTTTGCAACTTTTTTCTCTGTGGCATTTTTCTCTGCATAAGGCTGCAGTTAGGACTGGGTGCTGTGCTTTCTGTGCCATCTAGTAGTTAGCTGGGAATTTAAATACTCTGTGAGCATCCCCCGCTGGAGATGGTAATGGAAGATGTAGAATATTTGCATGACCGTTTCTGTGATGTGTGAAAAGTGGAAATTTTGGATAGAAATAACTGATTATGGCCATTCAGAAATCAGTGCTTGAATGTTTCTTTCGAATAAAATTGGCACTGAACCTTTGAGGTGCCGTATATAGAGTTTGGGTTAAAATCAGTGCTTCTGTCGGTATGGTCAGTGTGATTTACACCTGCATGTGCGATTAACCCCTTGCTGTGCATTGCAGAGGCAGAAGGATGCTTGTGGGGCCAGGTCTGTTGCTAGGCCTGAGAACTTAAGTTTTTTGTTGCTAGCCTGAAGCAATAAGAATCAATCCAGGTTAGAAATTCTTCCATCACTCCATGTAAAGTCTGGCCCTACCACGCAGGAGCAGCCCCTACTCCTCTGGGGTGTGGGAAGTGGCTGGAGGAGCTGCCACTGCCCCAGGCTCGTGTGTCCTCACCTCTTGGCTGAGCACCCCTGGTGCACAAACATCCTGACTGCCAGCAGGGACCGTGACAGGGGGATCCTTGTTGGGAAAAATGAGGATGAATAGGAACGGCACCTGTTGAAGCACCGGTGATTTGTCAGATTTGTCATCTCCCAGGGAAAAACTGTGCACCTGCAGTTCAGTGATCACCTACCCAAATCCTCTGAAATGAGAGACACCTAGGGAGTTTAACTTGAATGTATCAGTGTGTTATAATGAAGTGATTGTGATTACTTGAGTAGGTGAGAAATTCAGAGAGTTATATATAAATAATTATTATCATTATGATTAAATAAATGCTATTTATACGAGCGATCTATACTTTGAAAATGAAGCCAGCTCCAGTTCAGTAACTGCTGTTTGAAAGTAGAAATACCCATGTGTACATTTTATGGCACTTTGATTTTGTTACATAACGGCATGCATAATTTTCATGTATTATATAAACTTTCTTCAGAACATCCTGAGAAAACAGACAAAATAAGGTCTACGTCTGTTTGATACCTAGTGAGACTTTTTTAGCCTCAGTAGCAAATTCTGGTTTCTGATAGAGTGTAAACAAACTGCAGCCAGGCTGGCAGGCGTTGCCTGCTTGTGGCGGTAACAGAAATATGAAAGATGACGTGAGCACTGCAGAACTGAATTACCCTCCACGCCTCCTGCTTGTTTTCTCTCCCAGGCAGGTGAGGGAGAGCAGATGAAGCCTTTGCCTTCCCTTTCACACAGCACTGGATTGCTTCTCTGGTACCAGGTGGAGATCCTGTGACCCCATAGAATTGGAGAAATCGTTGCTAAGTGTAGACTTACTATCTGAAGGAGATGCATGTTACTAAAATATGTATTTTCCAAGTATAAACAGATAATAAATTCTTAATAAATATTTTTTCTGAATAATTGAACATAAAAAAAGGTCAGGTTAGAAAAAGTGAAACCCTGTTAGTTGGTTTTCTGGGGTTAGTTGGTTTTCTGGGGTTAGTTGTTTTTTTCCTAATTGTATGAGTTGAATAACAGTTGGATTCCAGTATGCACAAGAAGATTCACGAAGATAAAATGAATTTGCTAAATACAGATTACTGGAGGTTTGGTATCAGTAATATGGATAAATCACACATTCATTACAGAACAGTCTCTGAATTTCTTATTTTACCTACTTGTGAGTCTGAAAAAATTGAAGTTTTAGCAGGTGCTGTCTGATGGTTTTGTAGCTGGTTTTTGTTTGCTTTTTTCCTTTTATCATAACCATGATGGATGGAGAGAGAACATTTCCTTGGTGAAATGTGAGGGATTACTGAGTCTTCATGGTGGTAGTTTCTGTCTAATAGCAATGTGACTTATGGTAGCACTTTTCCCTGATAGCAGCAATGTTTATTTCAAAAGTATAATTTTCATATTTAAACACATGCAGCGCTAGATTGGAAAACTTTTAATGACAATTGCATAGCATGTTTGTTTGTAAATGGTTATGTTGAATGACAGGAGAAAAATTAATTTGTAGTTTTTAAAGATCTGTGATTTTTGTATCTGTTATTTAACAGAGCTCTAATGTTATCACTGAGCGCTGCCAGTTGGGTATAAAGTGCAATGTGTAACATTTCCTGGTAGTAGAGTTGCTCTAAGTGGAGAAATAATTTAAGCAGTACAAGGATTTTTATAGCCCTCTTGTCACAATTAACTGTTTTGATGAAATATGAATTTACACAACATCTGCCTTTTGGGACTGGCGTTCCCATCAGAGCCCGCTCGCTTCCCAAAGCGGCAGCATCCTGCCTGGAGCCTCGTGGATGGGCTGGAGCCTGCCTGGTGGACAGGAAAGCCTGGCAGTGTAGAGGTTCACTTGGTGCATCTCCTTGGGAAACTTGGGCAGGAAATGCTGGTGGTGGCTGTGAAACCTTTCGGTTTCACTTCAGCAGGAGGCCTTGCTTGGGCACAGCGAGGTCCCTGAGCCGCAGCTGCCTCGTCCCACTCTGGCTCCTGCAGTCCCTGCTCGTCCCCCTGTTTCCTGTGCTTGTGTCTAGGCAAAAAGATGGTGTGTGTGGCCTCTTGGCGGGGTGGGGTTTGGGGTCTGGCACACGGTATTACAGTTGATTTTGGGGGAACAGCACTCTCTTCCTGAAGCTGCAGATGAGGACTTGCAGTGAGATGGGGGAATCCAGCTGGACCTTGCAGTGTCAAAGTGGTGGGTTGTCTCCTCTAAGCCCTTCTGCTCTACATCTCTGCAGTGGTCACCCTCTTACCAGAGGGTGAGAGCTCTTACCAGAGGGTAAAAGCTGGCATTTTATATGGTTCCTCCTATCAAATTTGTATCTTCATAGACCACTGTGTCTTTTACTGTTTTGTTTTCCTGCAGCGTGGGATGGAGGGTGCCTCTCGCCACTCCAGGCTAAGCTCAGAGATGGTCAGTAATGTCTAACTGCTAACATTTTTGTGAGCATCCCAGGAGAAGCAAGTTCACAGGAGGGTAAAGTAGCCTGAGAGACACTGATGCTCTTCCTTGGAAAGGGTTGGCTTGGAAGGAGAGATCAGGATGTGCTTTCGGAAAGACGCAGTTTCCCGTCATGGGCCAGCTTAGGGCAGAATGAAAAATGGGCACAATGATGAGAGACTGTGAAAAAATGTTAAAAAGAATTCTGTACCACTTCTCCCACTTTTCATACGTGGCCTGTCTTGACTAGTAGACGTTCCATACCGCTGCTGTCCCTCAGGAAGGAGGCTGTGCAGGTGTGAGGTGTCAGCCTGGCACGGCGGGATGGGCAGTATTCAGTACGCAGAAATGCTTCTGAAACATTGACACTGAGTGCTGCGGGCACAACATCCTGCAAATTTTGAGGCACCATATTAAGAAACGAGTACTCAAACTAGAGGTTGTACAACTTGGAAAGTCTGCCGTGTCGGTGCTCTTGGGCTGTGCAAGCGATCTCAGTGCTCGCTGCTATTTTTGCCGTCATTCAGGGCGAAATAATTGAGGTCGTTCATCAAGCAAGCTGTGGTGTTGTGAAGAGAGCAGCAGACTGCGCCGTGTGCTACCTTTACAGCCGCATTTTAGAAGACGAAGTAAAAATAGTACCAAGTGTCATATCTTGGTGAAACCATCCCAACAAAACCTCCTGGTTCTTGTACAGATATTTAGTCCAGCCTTCTGCTGCTGCTGCTGCTACTTGAGGCTTTGCTTCTAATTGATCTCTTACTCAATAATTGCAAATTATTATAATTGCTAGGTCAGAGTGAAAAATTACATGTAACAGGTTGTTGTTATAGTGGAGATCAATCATGTTACCTTAGAGCTAGTTTAAAGTGGTGACGGAAAGAGCCTAGACTAGTTAATTGTCTCTTCTTTGGGTTATCCTTCTATAAAATGAGGATAATCATCATTATAAAAGATGTTTTAGGACTCACTAAACATTTCTGAAGCACTTAGGAATCATAGTTAAAAAAATAATTGCATAGTAAATTTTCTACTTAATAAAATGTAAAAATAAAAGATGTAGAATATATTAGGCTTCATAATCATTTAAATAGATGCATGTAGTTTATTTACCTTCTCAGTGAGAACTAACAACCGTTGAAGGCAAATAGGTCTTTAGGAAAACTATATTGGCAAAATGAGATTATTTAAATTAAGGTTTCCAGTTCACTAGCTTAAATTACTTTTACATTTATGATTTAGGAACTGATTTAAATCATACTTTGTACTGTTAGTGTTCAAAATTTATCATCAACATTGAAGCTGTGAACACAAAAGACATTCTTGGCAAGACTTGGGGAATGCAATGTCAGTATATTTCTCTGGAATACTAAAAATTTAGAAAACAAAACCTTTCCCTTGACACTTACAACTTTTGATATATGAGGGGGGAAAAGCTTAACAAGACAAGCTGCAAACGGTTGTATTTTAGTCAACAGACTAATGAGTGGCTGTTCCAGTGGCCTGGAAGGGGCCGAGGGCTGAGCAGAGTACTGCTGGCACGTGGCTCTGTGGTCACTGGTCTTTTTAGAAGGGAAGGAATATTTATAAATATTTCCTTGAATAAATAACATCAATCTCTTCATCAAATATAAAAGGACGGGTAATGTTTGCTGTTGTTTTTGTTGATTAAGAGAAATACCAAGAAAAATTGTTCTGCATTACCAGCAGAAATACTGCCGAGTGGAGAGGACTTCCTAGAGCTTTTTATTCATTTATTGTTCTGCTGAGCAATTAGAGAAACAAAATCTCTTTACATCGTTTTTACACTTGACAGATTGGCATTTGTTTTTCTCTCTGTTTAAAAAACCCCAAACAACCAACAAGCTGAGATTTTCTTCAGTAAGAAAGGAAGTTTAGGCCAAAGTTTCCAGAATTTGTGACTCTTATTCTTACATTACCACAGCTGGGAATGCAGAGGGGAACGTGTGGGTTTCATGTGAAAGTTGCGGGTAGCTGTGTGAGCTGTGCAAGGCTGTAAATCCTCAAAACCACCTCGCCTCCCAGCAGTTTTCCGGGGATCCTGGGGCAGCCACGGTGCAGTGTGGTCCCAGGGCTGGGGGAGCCATAGGTGATGCTCAGGTGTGTGCGTTGAGATGGTCAGAGGGGATGGGCTGCTCACGCTTTTCACAGGACCCATGTGTGCTCAAGGGTTTTTCAAAATTAAATGCCTGTGAAATCAGGGGCAGAAAAATGGCTCTGGGCATGGACTTAGTAGCCCTTCACTTGCCTTCAGGAAATGTTGTAAACAGGGATCTGATTTGCATTCGTTAAGAAATGGTAATTTCAGCTTTAAATAATGATGCTTTAAATTGTGATTTGCATTTGTATCTTTAAGGAGTAAATACCAGATTGCATACGTAGTTTTGTACCTTGCTTTG
Source organism: Callaeas wilsoni (assembly GCA_013398955.1). Taxonomy (NCBI): domain Eukaryota; kingdom Metazoa; phylum Chordata; class Aves; order Passeriformes; family Callaeidae; genus Callaeas; species Callaeas wilsoni. Next base: position 79,417 of record VWPU01016954.1, on the reverse strand, counting down.
TTCACTCTTCCTCAGAATGTCTTTGAATAGAATAACCTCTGAGTTGTTACTGTGGCATATTGGCACCACATTTTGAAACTCAAGTTCAATAATGTTATTTCCTATCCTCTCAAAAAAGAAAAAAAAAAATGAAAGAAATCCATTATTCGCTGAATTTTTCAGAAATGTCATTTGGCTCTTTTTTTGTGTACCCACTTCAGTGACCAGAATGTCAATAGAGGCTTTGTTTAAATGTTTTTCTTTATTTTTTTCAGTCCAATCCCACCCACACATACACCTGTTCATCTAAGCCTTTTGGGCCAGATATCAGTTTATTTGGTTGGGCTTTATGGCTTTTTTTTTCCTTCTGCTTCGTTCAGTTAACTGCTTGTTGTCAGTTCTGGCACATCCCCTTGTTTTCTGCAAGTTGCCCATGGAAAAAAGGCTTGTTTCCAAAGGCAAAGAGGTAATCTGGCTGAGACTTAGATTAACTGTTGCAGTAGCTCATGATAAACATCTGTTGCAATACTCCCAGATGAGAACATTGCTTTCCAAACTATTTACTGCACATTTTGAACCGTTCATTTTACTTGTGGTTTTATTTTTTCCCCCTCCAATTACTAAATTCTTTTGAAAGGACATAAATCTATAGAGTCCATCTCGGAGACTGTGTTTATTTTATGATACAGACAAGGAAATGTTGTTGAGTTACTGTTCATGTGCCGGAGCCCCTGAATATTTCTGACTGGAGCACAGAAGCGTGTGCATTCCTTAATAAAACCCAACTGTGGAGCAGGCCCCTGGGAGTGCTGCCCTGTGTGTCCGTGCTCTGCCTCTGCTGGAGTCCTCTGGATGTTTTCCTCCTGCTCTGAATTTGGCAAGATAAGACTGGTGGGGAGTGGAGTTTAACTTGGATCCAAAACCCAAGGGTGGGTATGTGGTTGGAAGGATTTGGCCAACTGGGCTTGGGACTTTGCCATTGAGGAAACCTTCTGCTGTTTATTTGGAATATTTGTAAAATTCCGTTTGTTTGTTTGTTTGATACGTTTTTTTGAAAAGGTTTTTGAATTCTAGATTGAATGGATGCAATAATGACAGTTTCTCCTGCAGCTGGCTTTTGAAGTTAGGTCTGCCAGCAGCCACTTACTGTTGTAGCTGAGGATCAGCAAGCAAACAAAGCAAGCTTTGGTAGGTTTTCCCAAAACATCAACAACCTTCTCCCCCACCCCACCCAAACCACAAAACCAAACCATTCTTGGTGTCTCTGGGAAAATAACACTGGAAAACAGTATGGAATACCTCGAATGGTGAGTGTTTCCCAACAAATCGTTTCTGTTTCTCATGTTAATAAGGACGATGCTCTTAATGTAATCATGTTCAAAGTATTTTCACCCATATTTCTCAGAAGTTGATAAGTGTTTTGTGCTGAATTTCATGTCTAAATGTTTCCTATCACAATCGAAGAAATCATCTGAGTACTTTACATATGTGTTGATCTTCACCAGAATTAACTCTCTTTGCATAGCAGTCTAACAAACACAGACAAAGAAATAGGGGATTTCCAAATACCAAAGCTACTAGTAGTAAAATACAAGAGTCTGTAACTTTATTTCTTGCTGATTTTCTTAGGTCTGGCAGAACCCATGTTGTTTTAGCAATAAATCTGTAAGAACAGCTGTTCTGATTCAGAACAAGCACTTATAATTCAATATCCTGTCTCTGATGGTGATCAGCAAGTATCTAGGGAAGCATACAAGAACAGTGATAAAGTGGTGGAATCTAAGGTGAGATTTCTTAGTTTACCAGTTTTATGGAGGCAGCAGGATTTTCAGAATCTGCTCCCCAATCATAATGCTGAAATGATAGGTGTGAGACACTTAACAGCCTCGGCTTTCTCTTAAGGACTGTGGTATGATGGGATGATAAAAAAAAGAAAAAAACCCTGAAAAGTAATGGATAGTATGTAAAAGAGAGAGAAATAATAGTATGGGCTGGGAAAAAGATAAAAAAGGGCTATAATTACTGCATAGTGTAAAGAAATGGCAGAAAAAGGTTGGCTTGTTACCCAAGAGGTGACACCCTCCTGCCCTGGAGCTTACTGAGACCTTGCCCTGACGGGCTCAGCCATCACCTGCATCACGTCATTTGGGCACGGGAGAGAGAAAGCCAAAACCAGGACACGGAGAAATAGTTGGCCTGAGCCTGGTTCAAGGCAGGAAAGATGGTAGAGGGCAGACAAATCAAGTGTGGGAGAAGAAACACGTGGGAAAGGGGAGCATGAGTGATGGGAGTGTCCAAGAAACCTGTAGAAACTGAATTATTCTCTGTCTATAAATATCTGTCCATTCAAATTGATGAATAAGAAATGTTGTCTGTGTAGAAAATTTGTTTTGCAGGTTTGTACTGACACCCTTGGAGCATTGCTGTATTTTTCCCAGGCTTCAAGACACCCAGGTTTTATTTTTAGTGCTGCCCTGGGTTCTGTTTTGTGGCAAACCTGTTCCAGCTTGCTGCAGTCATTACTACTAAGACCATCTAAACAGCAACTCAAAAAAGCTATTAAAGCAGTGTAAATAGTAATAAATTATTTTGGCTTTGTGTGGATTAAAAGGTACACTTAGGATGGACTTGATTTTGGGTCAGGTTTTTTAATGCTCTAGAGCAAAAATGTGACAAGCCTTACTTACATCACTGGTGTGCAGAGGTGATGGTGCTGTACTTTAAATAAAAGACACGAGGGCGTTGTGACTGGGATATTGTCACTGTAGCACTCACTTAAAAGTAGATTTTTAGGGAAGCTTTTACAAAGGTGTATGCAAAACTGTTACTGACTATCTAAAGTGAATTCAAGAATAATATCCAGGAGGTGTTGCAGTGGATGAGGACGTGTTAAAGTGACCTGCTCACCAGAATAAGTCATACAGCAAGCGAGGATCAAACCTGACAAATCCAGGGTTTATTGTATGTATCAGGATGAAGAGACGAAGATGCATTTGAGTACAAAAGGGCAAAACTCATCCTGAATTTAAACACAGCTTACATAATCCTGCGAGCAAGAAGGGTGGGTTGGCACAACCAGAAAAAGTGGCTGCTTTTGGTACCTTACAGAAAGGACAGCTTCATCTGAGTCTAGAGACCAGGCAAAGGAGATTTATCAGCTCATAGACAAGGTGGGTACAAAATTAAAAAGAACCCATACTGGTCTTAATAAGTTGATATTTTCATATATATGTATATAAATAAACATAATTCAACAATACTGGTAGTATTGTGTGCATGATACTAGAACGAAGTTTCCTGTAATTAAAGGAAAATAGTGCAGAAGCAGCTTCACCGGTATGGGAACAGGAGGGACCAAGACACTGCCTGTTTCAGGATTCAGCTTCATTTACCTTTTTTTAAGAGGATTGTAGGAAATTGATCTTTTCTCAGTTCCCCAGAAGGCTTTTCCCAGCCTGGCATTCTCAAATCCAAGGAGCCTGGAGTCTGAGACTGCTTTTCTTTTACACACTGTTCCTGCGGCAGCTGTGGACAGGAGGACTACAGGAGTGAATTCTGCTTTCTCTTTTTGCCAAAGAATTTCACCTTTTCCACTGATTATCCATGCTCCTGAAAATCCTGAGACTTTGTATGCCTCCTATTAGCAAATAATTTTAAATGCAGTGTCCACGCTTACTACTCTCCTTTCCTGTAGGAAAATAGGAGCTCTAACAAGACGTATATAAAATAAAATCTCCCAAAATCTAATCATCTGGGTTATGCTTGTTGCCCATACTATGCAGCTTTTTATTAAAAGGTTTATAAAGGTAACATGTAAACACTGACTTTTCCCTCCCATTGCAGCAACGTTTCTTTTGTGTTTTAGATGCTGTATAACCACCTTAGAATAAACAAACATTCTCCAACATCAGCTTGGATGCATTTTTACAGCACACTCAGGACTTTTTTATGGATAGTTTTGTATTTTTTCTCCTGTTACGTATCTCCACGTTTGCCTACCAAATCCTTTCTGAGCATCCCAATGATTTCATTGGCATGCACAAATAGATGTCTCTGTTATATATTGATCATAAAAGAGAACTTACTCTTGAATTTCAACCTTCACTTAAAAATGTTTGGTTTTCTATATCCTTATGGGATTGACTTCACTTTCAAAAGGAGATTCTTCAGAATCAAGGAGGAATCTGATGGCACATTTGCACATCAGTTTACAGTAACTTTTTTACACTCAGGTGTTATTTAACGTGTATAATTTTGTTGTGGTTTCTTTAGTTAACAGAAGTAGCCCTACAATTCTGTTTCACAAATGCCTCATACTTAGGCTGAGCTGTTAATAGTTCTGTTAGTATTGTTAAGGTATTAACAGAAGAATAATAATTGCTCTGCTGTAATTGTATTGAGGCTAAAAAAGCGTTCTCATAGAATATTAATGAGAGCCTTTTTCAAGGTATGAATTATTGTCCTTAGGACAGAAAACAAACCCAGGAAAAAAAAAAAAAGTGCCACCCCAGAGGAACATAATAATAAAAATCAATAAGGCTTCGATTTAGTCTTGAACTCCCTTGCTCCTCCTCTCCTGACCCTGTTTGTCCTTCCTGTAGGTCCCAGGGATCTGCTCCACACCATATGTGCTCCGGTACCTCGGCACCCCAGGGGGCTGGGAGACTTTTAACAATGAATTTTCTTTTTTTTTCTGTTTATCTCAGCCTTAAATTACTTTAACCTTATTTAGTCTTAAAAACTGTGACTATGGAGCTAATATTTTATGCAGCATTGAGAGGAACTGGAAGTGCTTTTCATTGCTATGCAAAATGCAGCTGGGGAATGGTGCAGAATTAACGACAGGGAGTTGTGCTCTTGAGAGTGTGAGCAGTAGTTTATTTTCATTTCTGTCATTAAATATCTTATTACCATCTATTTGTTTTTTCTTTCCTCTCCCCTGCTGTGCAAAAAAAAAAAAAACAAAGGATGATTACTAGAAGGGAAGAATTGCACAAATACTGGAAAGTACCTTAAATCGGTGACCTTCGGTTGACCTCCTCTACTACTTGTGTGAGCCCTGATTTTTTTTTTTCAAAGCTAAGTTAGTACCTCTGCCATCCTTTTCCTTTCATCAAATTTTACTCAATTTTATACCAAGTTGCTGATTTGTAAGCAAAATCCAAATATAGGAATAATTAAAAGAATGATCTCTTGTAAATCTGAAGAGAGTGCATCAGGACATAATAAAGCACGAGCGTTTCCTGGGACTTGCTTGACCATTAAAAATTGGTAGTTTATGTTGCATAACACAGTTTTCTGACTGTTTTTGGTAGCAGTTATTTCTAAGTAGGCAAATGAGCTTCTGTTGCAACCCTTGGCTTTTTCCAGACCCATTGATCTGAATGAAAAAGACAGTGCAAACCTGAGTTTGTTGTTTGTTTTCTGAGATTTCAAAGGGGCTTCAGTTTATATTCTAAAGCATGTAATTTCTTTTTTCAGTTTCATGTACCAGCTCCTTGTCATCTTTCATTCTCCCTCATCTGACATCAGTTTCTCTCTTGTCCATTTAAAACTGAAACTTGAAAAACTGCAGTTTTATACTTTATATTATTCTTCTACCCTGGAGCTGTTTTTAGTGTCTTTATTGCAAGTAGACAGATGGTGATATTTGGTTTCCTGTCAGTTTTAATGAATATAGATAGGAGTGATAAGAACATTTGCTTCGTTTAGCAAACTTCCTTTTCTGGCTTTTAATTAATGAAGTGCTCACTGGTGTGCCGCTGCTTTTGTATGTGCTACAGTAAAATTTCTTACACGACTCAACTCGTAGTGTCGGATAATGGAAAAAGAGGATGAAATTAACTTTTTCTCTCAAGATCCCTTAAAGTTTACTTACACAGAGTTGGAACGCTGCAGACATCAGACATGGAACTGCTCGTACGAGCCGCCATAGCAGCATCCTTTGTTGCTGCGTGTTTTGGTAATATTTTGTTTTTATACCAAGAACCCAAAGGAAGTGGTCTTTGTTTGGTGTTCGCTTAACCTTGGGTGAGGTTCAGCTCGGCTTTGGAGCAATTTGCTTCTCATGCAGCTTCTTAAATAGAATAATGTCCACAGCAGAAATTTGGTAAAATGGAAAAGAAAATCCTTGGCTTTTCAACTTTTTTTCCCTGCAGTTTGTCCTGCCTTGGAGAGAACCAAAACATTAATCTTAACATTGTTGGTTTTTTTTTCTCTTTTCCCCCCAGACAGTTTGATTTCTGTGTTAGCTTAGCATGGGCATTATTTTAGATTCTTATAAACTGTTTTAGAGTCCATTATTTTTAAGATCTTTCTCTAATGTTTAACATTAAGGGGTTTTCCTTTCTCTTTGTGTATATTGGGGTTTTAATACTGAGGCAGGATCAGTCCTTGTAGGCTAAGTTGTTTAAATAATTTCTGCTTTTGCCATAACAGTTTGAGTTCTTTAATGGTAAAAGTAACCATGTCTGTGTGTGTAAAACATTGCAGTGGGTAAAGTCTGAGTACTGGCTGTGGATTTAAAATCTCTGCTTTAGCTTTGTAGTTCTAATAGTTTATCATATCACTACATGGAGAGGAGTGGAGTGAAGGACCAGAAGGTGATCTTTGGGAGCATTTTTTATTTTCTGAAGCATCTATTGCTAATTCTGAAGAAACTGATTTTAAACCTTTTGTATCTTAATATTCCTGTTTCCTGAGTTAAAAAATGGACTAGATTTTGTACTTTTTTCAGGACTTTTGTTTTGCTATAGCCTTATAAGGGTAGGATTTGGTTCCCTGGTGGCAAATCTGTTCGGGGAAAAAAAAGTTGGTTTATTTTAGCAAAGCTGTTTTAAAATACTCCAACAAGCCTGGCAGGAGGCAGAAATAGTTGTTATTTTATATTATTTTTTAGGTCTTTCTGAAAACGTCACAAAGTGCAAACCCCGTTCCTATGGAAAACTCTTCTCCCAGTGAAAGATACCTCCATTTTAAATGAGTTAAAAACAAACAAATTGTTTTCTCTGATGCATTTGGTTGGTGAAGGCAAATAATCAGGTACATGTACTACATTTATTGCATGGATGGTATCACCTCTGCAAACAGTGACTGAGGTTTTGAACGCGTCCTTCCTTCCCAAAGGTCACAAGTAAGAAAACAAACCCATGAAAGGACGTCTCAAGAACAGCTTATGTTTAAATAAATACTCGCTTTCTGCGCTTGCATTCAGTGTCGGTGGGTTTGCAGTTCTCATGGCTGGGTTGGTTTGTGCAAGGGGGATGAGGAAGGACGTGTGAACCATTCCAGAGGGGAGCACGGATCTCTCTCTGTGGGCAGCTGCAACACGGTGCCTTCTGCTTCGGTACCTGGAGAACAGCTCACATTCTGGGAACAGGCACAGGCATGTTCATCTACTCTGTTTTTATCGTGAGGGTCCTGTCTTCTGAACCAAAAATTAACCTTGTTCCAGACAGCAGTGCACAGTACCAGGGTCAGTTTTAATCTATTTTCCATGCAGAAATCAGTGCAAACAACAAATGCGTGGTGGTGCCTCCTAATGTGTAGGCAAGAACGTTTTAACATTGTTAGTTGCAATATTAAGGTTGTGCTTTCATCTCTTTCTGGTTCTTTGTCATCCTTCAGGAAACAGAACCGCATGTCTTCTCTCTTAAAATAAAAGAAAGCTTTCTGATGCCTCTAAGCTGGTGTTCCTCACTGTATTTACCATAGGTATTTGTGAATTTTATATGAAATCCACGCTTGAATTAATGTGAAAAATAAACACATTTGATTCAGACTGAATAAAACCTTCTCCCTCTATAAAGAGACCATAGTCTGTATGTGTGGGGTTTATTTTTTCTTTAGCATTTGCTTCTTATTCTCCGAATAATTGTAGTTGCATGTTCTCCTTTTCAATATTTGCCAAAATCTCCAGCAGTTCTTATTCTCTCATATCTCGTTCAGTCATGAGCCAGAAGGAAAGAAAGTCATCTGGAAAAGAAAACCCACAGGGCTTCATTCCCTTCCCACGCCCCATCATTTTCTCTCCACATATTTGAAGATGTGAAGCAATTTAGATCAGCGTTCTCCATCGTTCCTTTTTCCTAACCCGATTCCTCTTCTTGCAGAGAGAAACAAAAGGAAGATACAGAAGAGAAGTTGAAGAAGAAAGGAAAGAAAGAGGAAAAAATAGTGGAGAAAATCAGAACAGAGTTGGCTTTTCTAAAAGGAGTTGTTCAGGAAGCAAAATGAGCAGCTTCCCTCCTATTTTTTTTCTGTTTTTAGCCCATCCCAGATACTGCAATTCTGAGATAAGTGGGTCAGGCAAAAGGGCATAATTAATAGTGATTTCACAGTCACTGTGGATACGGGAGAGCATAGTGAGAAGAATGGATTCAAGGAAATGTTGGCAGGCTCTCAGTGGAAAGCTCCCAGCTGAGCCCCAGGTTGCCATGCCCATCTTCTGCCGTAGGATTCTGGGCCGTGCCAGCCAGGTGGGAGCTGGATCAGAGTGGGAATAGAGCAGATGGATGCTCTACTGGATGCTCTAGTGGGTGAAGTGCAGCACATCTTAAGTACACTGAATTTAGTATGGGACAGGATGTGCTTGTGAGAGCAGCTGGGGAAAGGCTGGATCAACCCTTTGAAAAGCATTGTGGGGAAACAAAGAGCTAAGTACCCTCACCAGCGGGCATAATGGGACTTAATTTTTTTCTGTCAGATACTCTGAGTTTATTACTAAGGAGCATTTCTTCTGGCCCACATGCACCTCCAGTTTCTGTTACCCTGCAGTGCTTTGTTCCCTCTGGTTGGTGATCACGTAGCATCAGCGAGGCTCGCAGGGGATGTGGTGTGCATGGTCCAAGGACAGCAATCTCTGCATTTCTGCTGAGAGATTAACTTAATTTTAACATCTGGAGATAAGGAGAAGGAGAGAGGACATGCAGCAAGTTGCAGTTTGAAGATGCCCCTGCAGAGAATCTTCTTCAAACAGATGTAGTGACACTGCTGTCGTGGAAGATGGAAGGACAAACCACTTGCGTTGTTCACATCCGCTTTCTGCAAAGTTTAATTTTATTTGCTTTTCTTTTCCTGATGGAGCCAGGTTGTCATGTCCTGGTCAGGGGATGGAGCCATGTTTTTGGATTCTCCTAAAGCCCTGATGGGTCTTTCTGAATTCTGGTGCCCCATCTGCTCTCGAGCAGGTGGAGCCCCTTGGATTAATATTCCCAACAGTTTCCGTGTGTGGATTACACGTGCCCAACATCACCTGCTTGTGTTGTCATCAGAGCCTGCAAGAAAAGCTTTTCTGTTGTTGAGGAGGAAATGCCTGAACAGGAGCTCTTTACATCCCCATGACTCATTCAACTTGGCCACTTTGGAAGTTCAGTCGGTGGGAGCAGTGTGTCCTGGTTGCTCATAAAGATTCACTTCATCCAGCTGGGACCTTTCAGGGCCAGCTGTTGGGAGACCACTGGCCTGCATCCCTTGCTGGAGATGGGTTGGTGGTGAGGTTGGACACTGTGCTTGCAGAAGAAAGGCAATGTCTGGGATGGGCATTCCCTGATGCAGAGTGGGAATGCAACACCTTGGGAAGATGATCTTTTTCTTTTGCCTCCAGAAAAACAGGAAATTAATGCTTTTAGGTCTGTAAAAGTGCTTGTGGGTACCAACATATTGCAGAATATTTGACTATGTGCATCTCATGGTTTCAGCTCTTGAATGCAGAGCATGAAGCAGAAACATCTGAGGGGTTGGGTTTTTATTTTACATCAAGCCTGTGTTTCAGATTTTAGGACATACTAGTAAACTTCATCCTACCGTTTGTCCATATGGGTTTGAACTTTATGGTATTGAACCTTTGCCCTTTTCATGAAAATAAAAAGACTGTTCTCTCTATGGCTATGCCTGTGTTATTTTATTAAATAACTTGAGATCTTTATCCACAAGATTTGAAATGTTTTGGGATTATTGCTAAAAAAACCAACCCAACTTTCTGAGGGATTTTGAAGGAAAAAATTAATTTCTCCGAAAGCAGTAGCTCAGTCATCAGCAGGTCTGTTCTGAGAACAAGTGTGTACAGCCCACATGGGCACATTTGATTGTCTGATAGACATCAGTAACTGGTATTTTTCTTCACAAAAGACCCTTTTGCTTAATACTGAAGACCTATATAGTCCATTTTTTCAAAAAGAGCATGTGAAAAACTGCTTTAGAAATGTTAGTTATTATCAAACACAAACTTTGGAACATTTTAATTTTTCTAAATTATGGTATCAGTGCAAAGACAATAAATTGGAACTGAAGGATGCTTTCCAATTTCTCTGTGCTTTAGACAAAACATTTGTGCATCTGTATCTTTCTTCCGTATGTTGAAAGTGCCATATGGAGAGGTCACTCTGTATTTCAGCTTGCAGATGAAATAGGCTAGAAGTAGGAAGCAACTCTAAACCAAAGGGTTTTTCAGCAAAGGAAAAACCCCAGATTTGCTTTTGTCCCGTGGTGGACATTTATACTGTTGACTAATAATTATGATTTGTTGTGTTCTAACAAAGAGAAATTGGTGGGCGATTTTTTGTCAAGGGAAAAAACGATGGCATGTGTAGGAATAATGATGTCTATAAAAGCCAGAAAGCTTAAAGACGAATACAGGGAGCTGGAAAATGGTGATGTGTTTCCTTAGTAAGCAGAAAATGTAGGTGAGAAACTGCTGTTACATGTTTTACACACAAATGGGGAACAAACCCCCTTCAGTTGTGCCTGAGTCACCAAAGCCGATTAAATACAGGGGCTTAAAGAGAGACATGATGAAAAGAATAAGGGAAGAAAACACCAAGTATTTGGCAAAAGCCTAGTGGGGGAACATGGTTATCATAAAGGCCATTGGGAAAAAGTATAGTAGATGACTTCAAGGTCATGAGAAGATGCTGTTCCTCAAAGTTTTGTAACTTGCAGAGTAGAAACAGCACAACTTAGATCTGTCCAAAAAGACTCAGGAAGAGTGAGGACAAATTTCTGATGATGCTCTGCTGTGAAGCAGTGGCCCGATGGCATTATCTGCTGTGGGGAAAAATTAGAAATGACTGAGGTCTCCAGGGAGATTGGAGAGCAAAGTGATGGTTCTGCTTTGGTCTTAACTTGAGTGCATGTTCTGTATCTTTGCAAAATTTAATATTAGTTTCATCTTGGGGAAACAGAGTGAGCTGTCAGCATAAGAGTGATGGAGTTTGCTCAGATCAAGGAACAGGATGAGCAGAGAAAAGAGCAGGATGTCAGCATCTGAACCTGGGTGGATGTTGGAGGAGGAGGGCCCATTTCTGGGAAGGAAAGGCATGTCAGAAAATAGAGTTAGGAAGTGATAGCCTTGGGAAGGTCAGAGCTGGAAAAAACCAGAAGTGGTTAACACTGGGAAGGACATGAGTTTGAGGAAGGTGAGATTGTTATAGATGCATTGGGTGAGCAGGAGTTTAGCACTGACCACAGTTTGCCAAGCAGAGATGGTGAAAACTGGAATATAGGGCTGGAAATTGAATTCTTTTCTTCCTTAGAAAGGATTTTTCCTTCATGTTTTTAGACCTCTAATGGATTCTTGGTTTGAGAATAATTGTGGTTATTTTCTTGTTCTTTTTCTCCCTCTTGTTCAGGCCAAAAATAGAACTTTATGTAACAATCAAAGACACGAAGTTTATTTCTTAAAGGAGATGTTTAATGCTAACACGTCAGGACAGTGTTTTGGTTTTGTTTCTGTTCCATTCTTCCTACCAGGAAAAGTCACATGGAATTTATCATTAAATCAGAGGCACAAAAGGTTTTCTCAGCAGAACATGGTGTCAGTACTTTGACTTAGAAAGAAGTTGAGCAATTCCACGCTGTATTTTTCCTCTTGCAATCCACTTGTCACAGTATGTTGTTCCCATTAGGAGCTCATGCTTCAGGAAATTGTGCCACTTTTAATTTTAATTTTTTTTTATCACAGGATTTTCAAATTGAATATATCTGCTCCCTATAATTTCAAAGCAGAGAAAGAGACTTCCTAGGGCATGTTCTAGCCTTTCTATTTCTGTAACAAAGATCTGCAACTTGGTGGTAGAAGACAAATGATTCATTTTGTCAAGAAAATGCCACTTTTCTAAGTGTTTGTCAGGGATTGTCGGAAGCAAATACAGAAAGATCAAAAGCAATCGTCTTATGTAAACGTCCAGCAGGACTCCAGGAAGCAGATATGGAATCAACAGTCAAGGAATTTTGGATCGGTTGCAATAAATATCTTGTCCTTTCCATAGTGGTGTGGGCTTGTAAACTGTGGGGCCAATTGCAAGGAAATACTCAATGTTGTTTTATGTGGGAATTTGGATACCAATAAACAGATTTTTGCCTTGGTTTCATGGCTTAAAGAAGTGTTGAGTAACTGTAATGTAATTTTTTTAAGCAAACCAGGTTGCAGTGAGAGGAAATATTAGTTAAAACTCCAAGTGATTTCAGGAGTTGTGGAACTGCCATGGAAAGTTGCTGAAGATTTATCAGCAATATATTTTGATGAATAAAGTATGTGTGATGCTTCCTACTTTTATCATGAATCAGGAAAACCCCTGCAAGAGGCACGGGAAGAGCAACTGTATTTTACATCTTGTCCATTGTTCCCTTTTCGTTTGGCTCTGTGCCCTTCTAGTAAAAATTTGTGTTTCTATAAATTCACATTATATACATTTGCATCACATTTTTATATATGTAAATTATATCAAGATATCAAATGCTCTTGGACTTTTTCATTCTTCATGCCAAGATGTGTTCACTGATAAGCTGTAGACAGTTTTTCAGAGATCTATTAGAAATAATTTCATGAGCCTTTTCCCCTCAGTTTTGGTGCTTTTCCAGAAAGAACCCATTGCCTCTTTTATTCCTAATTTAGTGTGCTTATCTGTCATTGTCCCAAAAGGATTCTGGCAGAAGGTTGTCCTAATATGAAAGGCTTTTTAGCTGGCGGTAGCAGGAGGCTCCTGCTGGTCCCTCAGGCTGCAGGAGGGGACCAAGGCACCGAATTCCCACGTGCTCACAGTGGAAACAGTCTGATGGGAGCCTTTGAACCAGGGTTGTCTTGGATGTAGATCCACTCTTTGGAAATCACTGCTTGGATTTGGGAACTCCAGTTCACTGCCTTCGCACCTGGCCCAGTGCTAACCCTTCGCACTCATCCACCAGCTTCAGCGTTGGTGGTCCCCTGGTCCCTTAGAAAACGTGAATTTTGAGTTTCGTTTTAACTCATGGCACACTGCTCTTCATGGTACAATTCTGCCTTTTTTAACACCAGGGATGCACAGCTCAAGACAAGTACTGTTAAGTCAACACACTTTTTTTTGTTAGCTTTTTCACAGCACTGGTTTATTTTTGAGAGATGAGGATGTCAAGCCCTATGTAGGAATTCAGCATTTTTTTCCCAACTCCTCATTTCGCTTATTAGGTCTATTTGCAAATCTATTTTTGTCTTGATCCAGCCAGATCTCATGATGATCTATCAGGAGTTTGTCACCTTCTTCATCCTGTTTAATGCCAGTGCTTCCCGAGTGCCTCAAGGAATCCACAGTGGTTTATTTAGTCATGGTAAACGGCTTCACATCTCTTGACTTTCTTGATCACTGTTAATAAATCTTGACCTCACCTTGGATTTGGTCTTCTAGTGACTTGTGTTGTAGCATCGTTCGGTCACTGGTGATACTGTAGCTTCATGGCATTCCCTGGACTTCTTGACCAGTACATGCATTTCCCAAATGATTAGGAATTAGTATTGTACAAATTGCATTTTGGAGCCCTGTTTTGAGAATGGGGTTGGGTTGCACCAGATGATCTTGTTCTCCTTTCCAGCCAAAGTTGTTGCAAAATTTTCTACTGAGGTTTTCTCTTAATCCTTTGTTGACTGTTTCTTCTTCCCAGGTTATTGCTGTTCCACTGGTTATTGTTGGTGGTGTGCGGATCCAAAGCCACCCCTGGATATTCAGCATTTACAAGTAGTTTAGTAAACTGGCATTTATTAACCACTAATCACTGTAATATTTGCTTTGCCCTGTCACCGACCAGAGATCTTCTTTGGTTGATTTATCATAGACTTGACTGAAATCAAGGTTCACCACTGATGTTCCTGTACCCCAACTCCATAGATGTGCTAGAGTATTTCCTTAGCTCCCTGCCCTCATTGTATGAGATCCCTATGGTGTCTACATCAAAGGCTGAAGGTGGTTTTTTGGGAGATTACGAGTCTCCTTGTCACGTTTCACTTCTGGTGCTGTCAGTCCCTCTCCCTAGCATCCCAGCTCTTCACTTCCACAGCTCTCGCAGTTGGAGTTGGTGTTTTTCATGCGTTGCAGCAACCCCACTGCTCTGATTTCTTTGATCTGGCTGCAGCACTTTATCAGAGAGATGGAATTTAAATTTCAAATTTACACTTGTTTAGAGTTTGTCTTGATAAATGCACTTTTAGTTAGGTAAATGACTGTTCACTGAAAAGCTGTAATGCAGGATATCTGCGAGTCATAACCAGCAGCAAGCAGGTTTTTGCAAAGATGATGATGAGCACTACACTACAAGGTGAAAATGTGACTTTTAGTAAGGGTGGAGGTCCCTGGAGTGATTGGAAAGCACTGTGTTGTCTACCCAGTGTTAGAATGGGGATGGAGGAGTGGCTGCTGAGGGTTTGTTAGAAACTGAACTGGCTGGTTCTTCGATTTGGCTGGCAGAAGATGTTGTCCCATCATTGTGCAGCACTCTGGGGGCAGAGGATTTGCCTCCCAGGTGGGGAAATGGGTAGGGTCAAGCACATCAGGGGCATGGGGGACAGACTGCTGAGGGGAAGGTCATGCCTCCTTCCCTTAATTTTCTAAATCTGTTTTATTCTTTAAAAAATAATAAAAGTTGACTTTGGCATCTGTTAGAATTTAGCAGGTGGTAAATGCAAATGAAGAGACAGCTGCTGACAATGTCAGGTTGTTGTGGTTGTCCATTTTAGTCATATGTATAGCAAACCAAAATCCTGTGTATTTTTGTAGATATTTATTCCTAAAAATTGGATAATTGGTTGCTCTTAGTTTCTCAGAAATTCTCTGTTTTGCTCAGTGGGTTACTCTTTAGATTACATATAGTTTGAGTGGCTTTACTTGATAGTATATGTAATTTCAGAGCAGTAATGCCTCCCAAGGATAGGAGTAAAGCTGGTTTTTAGTAGTTACCTTATTTTTGTGGACACTTGTTTTCAGGGAGGTAGAGAAATCTCTATTTGTCTTTTTCACATAGGAAATGGAAAATCTTTTTATGGTGAGTTTTAAAGGAAGATACTTTAAAAAAAAACAACCTCCCAAGAAATTGCAGATCCATTTGCTTTTGTTGGGTGTTGTAAGCTTGACCTAGTTTTGAATATCATTGTGGCTTCAAGTAAGGAAAAAAAACAAACCAGAAAAAAATAAAAAACACAAACCCCCCAAAAAACCCCAAAACGAAAAAAGGAAAAAAACCTCCTGTTGAGAATTTAATTCTGGAGACATTCCAGCATGGGCTACTAATTCACATACATATTTAATAGTCTTAATTCATATTGAGGGCAAAAAGAAAGCATTGTTATAATGGTACATATGACTTAGATTAAATATGCTATTTAAATGGAGCACTCTAAAGGGTATGAAAGTGTTTATAAGTTTATTTTTATTCTGATTTGTTACTAAAGCTGGTTAAGAGAGCTGAAAAACGTCTCATTTGCAATTGTTTTTCTTGCTATTGCCAAATATTGTCATTCCCCCTTTTCTTCCCCTTGCCTGCAGGTTTTGAAAGGAACCAAAATTAACATGCCTGTCCTTATTAATTATGTTTTCTATTTACACAGTGCGATATAGTGACAAAATGAGTTTCCTATTGTACCAATATTTTTATGCCACTATAGCTCTGGGGATATTATTGTTTCTGTCTCTTCCTCCACGGAGTCAAACCCATTTTTAAAATTTTCAATTAGTAAGGTGGAATCTGAGGAATAAAGACGTGAAAATATCTTTTTTGAAAATATAATTTTTTGAAGATGAGGAATCTTGCTCCTGTTTGCAGCGACAGGAGTGTGGATAGTACATCAGGGGCCTTACTGGTTGAGGTGGATGTTCTTAAAATGATGCTACTGCTGCCACTCAAGACACCTGGTTTCAGTGGTGCTCAGTTTAACTCTCAGGTTTAGCTTCAAAAGGTTTTGAGTAATATTTTGTGTGGTGTAAATTCCTTTCTGCTGATTACAACTTTTTTTTGCCTGTACTAATAGTTTACTTGCCATGTTTTAAAAAAACAACAGTGTGGGTTGAAACTGTAGAAAATTAAGTCGTCTGCACAGATTTATAGTGTATCAAACTGCAGGATCTTTTTATGGGATTATTTTTAATGAGAGTGATAGTGTTGATTTAACAATCTAGGCTTCTCTGTGACATTTGACTTGATACCATACAACATACTAAGTAGAAAACCAGAATGATGCAAAATGAACACTCTAAAGATTAAGTGGATTAAAAATGGGCAGTTTCTACCAGAGTCCTGTAGAGAATAATTTTTTGTCTTAATCCTTGCTGACATTTTTATCCATGATGTGGAAAAAAAATTGTGAAGACATCATTGATGTTTGTAGTTGAGACAAAGATGGACATTACTGAAGACAGGAAATCATAGGCACAGATAGCTCTGGATCACCTGGTTTAATGGGGTTATTTTAGTACATGATTTAATAAATTGGAGGATGACGTCAGATGCACAGAAGCCAAAGCTGCATGTCATACTTGCAGTGGTGGGTCAACTCTGTAGATGGACATGGACTTCAGAGCTGCCTTTGCAAAGCCATGGCCAAAATGAGGTATCGCTCCCATTCCAGGCAGAGGGAACTGCTGCTCCGGGGGAACAGAGAGCTGGGTCGCTCCATCAGGGGGGGAAAGTTTTGGAGAAGGTGCACAAGGATGATGTAAAGGCCATGTCATCTGAGACAGAAGAGAGATACTTTCCTAATCCAAGATGAAGACAAAAAATTGTCCAAGGTGTAAGTTAGACAAATTTAAGGTAGATATGAGGTGATAATGTTCAACCCCAAGAGCAGTCCCTCAGTTCATCAGTGCTGAGGGGTGTGGAGAGGATGACTAACACAGCCTAGAGGAAATGGGATGAGCGTGCAAGAGTTTGGGATGGAACCATATGCTTCTTAGCAGTAGAAAGTAAAGGTCCTGTCACCTGCAGCTCCCTGCACAGCAGCTCTCAGTGGAGGAGCATCATCCAGTGGGTTCTGCATTGGAAGGAGTGGAAATGCTTTATGTATGAATTGTATGTTGTAAATAAGAAACAAGAAAGGTGAAAGAGACTGAGTGAGCTGTGCAGTTGCAAGCAGGAGAAGAGGGCTACAGGGAGATTTTCTGCCATTTTCTGACTGTTTTTGAAGGAGAACCTTAATGCCGTAAGAAAAAAGAAGCAAGCAAAAGCCTACAAAAATCACATGCATTTTAAATACTGCCAGTTCCTAGATGTGAGGATAAAACCCCACTGAGTTTCAGAATTTAACAATTTAAAAAGTGAGCAGCCAAGGCATTTATCTTGTTTCTGTTGCCTGATGTGCCTAACTTTGGGAAGCTTTGTGATTATTCCCCAAAAATCTTTAATATTCAGAAATCACATGTAGTTTGGCTGGTGTTTTACACTGAATTGCAGCAGCTGCACACAACCTACTGTGCCCGTGCTGGGATTACTTAATTGTGGAAAGCGACTGAATTCAGCTGCCCAGCGGTTGGGGCAAGGAAAACTCCGTTGCAGCATCTTCAGATTTGCAGAGTTAGGAAAACACAATGGGAGCAGATGAGCAGGATTCCCACAGCCGGTCCCTCCCCTGGGGTCCATGGCAGCATGGGTGGTTTGGCATGTGAGTGAGATTATTATTTTTATTATTGCTTTAAAGCTGATATTAAATCAAAGATTGTACAGGGGCTTCTGCCAACCAAAACAAAAAGATTCACAATCCAAGTGGGGCCCTTCAGGGGTGCGTCAGAAATGAAAGTTTCCAAAATTATTCAAGTATACATGAAACAGCTGGAATTGCTTTGGGTTATGTTCTTGGTGTTTTGAGGTAATGCTATGAAAATCAAATATGTTTATTAGTTTCATAAGTTTTGTGCAAGAGTTTCACTAGGACCACTTATAAGCAGTTTACATCTGGAGATCTGTCCTTTTGTAAATGATATCTCTCACAGTTTTAATGTCTCTGACGTCTATCACTGTAACCAAGTCTGAAATTAGAGATGGAATCTTCTCCTGAAAATTAAACCCCAATTAATTTCAATTGAAAGGAAACAAGTACTTCAGAGAACTGTATTTGGAGAATGTTTATTATTGCTTGAAAGCTTGGAGATATCCTGCTTGAAAGAAGTCGGGAGTTTACTGGCACCCACCCGCTTTTCATTCCCTCCCTCGCACTGGGGAGTTTGATCTTGGGGGTTTTTTTATGCAGTCTTATAAAGGGATTTTTGCAAAGCAAAAGGAGTCATCAGCATTTGTATTTATTAAATGCGATAGCTATACCCAAAAGCGATGTGAGCATTGCAGGTAGGTGTAACCTCTGGATCTTTTGCAGAGGAGAAACAGGCTGGATTTCATTAGACCTTGCTTCAGACAGCTCTCTGTCTAATTAGGAAAATAAAACCCCAAAGTAGATACACCAGAAAATCAGCATAAAGATTTTCAGTGGAAGGGCCATAAAGTTTGGAGTTAACATTTTAGGAGGCTGATCAGGACCCAGCATTCAGTGCAAGTCTGTACAGCACAGGCAAAGATGATTTTTCACTTTGTGGAAGCAAACACCATCCACCCATTTCCTGAAAGCACCTTTTGTAGGTACATTTTAAATAATTGGAAAGCAAGAAACACAGTTTTTCTCTTTTTATGGGTTTCCTAAAATACCTCTCGTGAGCTATTTCTTGTTGTCTTGAGGGAGGAGGCAGCGCAGGGGTTGCCATGGCGATGCGATTTCGGTTCCATCACCAGTCAATACAGCAGCGCTGTGTTACACGCTTGGCCCATCTGTTCCCCTCGGTGGAGACCCCATTCAGCTGGAGGTTTCTTTTGTATTCACAAAGTGGGGTAATAAGTGACCTTTTATTATAGGTGGAATCCCTGCGTGGGTGGAAAATAACTTCTTTCAGATGTGGATGCTCTCTTTGTAAGGAGGGAAGGAAAATAGGCTTATTTTAAAATTCAAAATCGAATTACCAAAAGCTTTTCTGAAATAATATTTTTTCAGGACTAATCTGCAGGTCTAGTTCAGAATTGCAAAATGCCCATTTGAGCCCAGTGCTTGAATGAGCAAATATGTTCTGTATCACAGCACTGGTTTCACTGCCTTACTTTTAACTAAAGCTGTTTTAGAGAATGTCAAGTCATGAGGTTGTTTTTTTTTTTTTTTTACTTGCTAGTGGTGCTTGTAACCGAAAACCAAAAAAAAAAAAGAAAAGGAATAAGGTTTTTCCCACCAATTAAAACCCAAACAGTAGCACCATTCATGGTTCCTGCTGTTCCCTGAGGCTTTAGCTGGAGAAGGTGAGCAGCACCAGTGGGGATGGAGGGGATGGAGGCATTCCGGGACGGCCGGAGTGCTCAGCCCTCCCTGGCTGGAGGGAAAATCAATCATGGTTTGCTGGGGTTGTGTAACCCTGACCCCGTGTACATCCCAGTCGCTGCCTTTTGGGCAAAGACTTGTTTTCCTCTCTGCTAAAATGTCCTGTGCTCCTTGCCTAATTTCCCAGAAAGGGAGTCAATGCATAGTGAGGATTTTTTTTTTCCCTCCCTGCATTTGATACCATCATATGGTAAATATTAAGTTTCTTTGTTTTTCTGCTTCAGAAAAAAAGTACTATATTTTCTTAAACTTAGATTAGTAAGAGTCTGCATGGTAGTGGTGCCATGGCAGACATGCTCCAAACAACTGGCAAAGCTTGGATCAAAAAAACCCCTGAATTCAGGCAGACCTTAAAAACCTTAAATGTAAAGTACAGAAAAGTATATATTTTTAAAAACCATTCGACTTGATGCAAGCAAAGGAGGAAACCAGAATTTCCCTGACATTTCTCCATTTTTCGGTATCTTGCCTCTGTTTTATGGCTGAAGAGGAGATTGAACCTGAGTTTCCTGGATGTTGCTGGGTTGCAGCGCTGAGAGCAAGCAAGCCCCGTCTTCTGTGGGCTTGGGCTTGGACCACAGTGGCAGCTTCCCAGCAGAGGATGAACTGGTTGCTCCTGTCAGCGTCACCTGTAGTGTTCTCATGTCATTGAACTTGCTCCTCATCTGGGTGCACATCCCTTTGGGGTCGGTGGGGGGTGGCCACTGGTGTTCTGCTGGACTGGTATGGACCCACACAGGACTGGGGGCTGACTGAGGAGGGGCTTGGTCAAGAGCTACCTGGGGATTAGACTGAACAGGAACTGCTGTTATTTGTTACAGAGCCTTAATCAGGGCCCATAAGCACTATCTCCGTTTTTAATTTTCTGATTTATAATACCAGAATCTGCATAAACGGAGCATCATCGTACAGCATCCTTACTCATCTAATTGAGCCTCCTGCTCGTAAAAGGTAATTAAATACAGGCTGTGGAGCTGTAATTAATGAGTAAGGGTGGGACGTCATCGGCTGTGGATCCATACCCAGTTGTGTCTGTTGTTTCCCAGTGCAGGCCCTGGTGTCCATGTGGAGCTGCCATGAGGTGCTGGACCCTGCTCGCTGTCCTCCCGTGTCCAGCCGGGGTGTGCAGGTGTTCCAGCTCCTCCATTAGATGAGGGTTTTAGCACAGGACAGGTGTGCTCATGACTTTGGTTTTACCTGTCTGGGCTTTACATCTTCACAGGACGGGGAGTCCTGGAGGCACAATGTAACTTAGTTCATTTGGAGATTTTTTTAAAGGTATAGTTGACCTAAGTTACCAAAACCTTAACTTCCCTGCAAAGGAAAAATACACTAAGCCATTTTATGCTTTTTTTTGTTAATTCATTTGGAGGTCAATAAAACCCCTGGTTTCTTAGTTGGATATGTAGTACTTTTTGTTAATATCTCCTTGGTTTTATCCCAGGTGAAGCAAGACTTGGCTAGAGAAGTTTGAAGTTGATTCATCTTCTAATGTAATATTTGGTACTTTCTTTTTGTTGAAAAGATACATTGTCTGTGCAAATCTGAGTTGTCTAAATTCTTCTAACAAACTGGTTAAGTAATGATTGCTAATTTTACGCTAAGGAACTGTGTTTCATATTTTATATTTTTTATATTTTAAAAACACACAAGTGGACAAATGCATTGCCCTTATGTTAAGAGAGAAAGGAAACTTGGTTCGTGTTTGCTGCAGTGCTCACTCTGAGCTGTATCGTGGCAGGACCTTCACTTTTTGTTACTGGTGTAGAATCTCCTCTTTGAAATGGGTTCAATATTACACTTTCTGAGACAATAATTGACCATTTGGTCACTGAAGAGGAGATTTTTTAAGAACTCCCTCAGCTCTGGGTAGATGGTGATAACTTCCAGTGATGTCTGTTGGCCTTAGACCTGATTTCCATTCAGTAGCTGAATCCATGCTAGTAACCGAAATATTCAAAAAGATACGACTTTTTCCCATAGCACTATCCATCCTGGTAATATGGGGATTTTTACTGTTTTTTAGTTATGTTACAGTGAAATTCCCAATTATTTTAAAGAAATTCTGAACGGTCAAGAGGCATTTTTCTTTTTCTTCTCACAGTTCTTTTCTATTAAACAAAGTTCTGATTCTCTCAGCTTTTTTTGAAATTGATACTGTTCAGTTTTTCTGTGCTTGTATCCAGGGCCCACCCAGAATAAAACTCTACTGTGCAGTACAGTAGTGTTTGGTTTTTTTGACAGCTTGCCAGGAAAAGATTTTGTTTGTTCTCTTACGATTTTAAAGTTACACTTGTCACTCTCTGTGGGCATCGAGAACCAGCAGCAGCTAAATGCCAACCAGAAATACTCCTACAGGCACTCAGGCACTTGATTTTCTCTCTCTTTCTTTAAATGCCATTATTTCCTTGTAGCTGCAAGGAGAGTGCGGCAGTGCAGGGAGTGGGGGCATTTTCGGGAGGGAGCCAGCTGTGGAGTGACACTGCAAAGCTCCAGCCTGTCCAACACGCAGTGCTACAGGGGACGGGACCCCTAATGAAGGGTACTGCAGTTGTGTTAATGAAAGCACAGCAACCACACAGGGAAATACTGTATTCTTTGAGACAGGTGATTCAGTGTGATTAAATGTGGACTTAGATTGCTGAACAAGGATGAACTGTAGGAATGAGCTGTCTGGGCATCCTTTTGAGTGTGTTTTCCACCACCCCTTGCCGTTGGTGTGCAGATATTACCCGTTCCAGGTGTTGCTTCCACTCTTGATGTGGCAGCAGTGCCTGGAAGCAATGCCTGTTTGGACTTTGTCGTTCCCGAAAGTGCTAACAAACACAATTTGACAGTATTATTTAATGGTCGAGCAGATAATAAATTACTATTGCAACTTACTTAAACCCCATTAATCTTCTAATTTTGTATGTTGCTCTGAGGTGGGGGTTGGTCTCTTTTCCCAAGTAACAAGTGATGGTACAAGAGGAAATGGCCTCAAGTTGTGCCAGGGGAGGTTGATTGGATATTGGAGGTTGATTGGATATTGGTAAAAATTACCCAGTACTTGCAAGGGTCCCACAGCAGTGGCATTTAAGACCACCTTAGCTTGGCAAACATTTTGGACTGGTTGCCACTGTTTGATTTAATACTATTGATTTTCAGCTTGTTTCTCTTTAGGAAACGATAATCTGTTCAAAACATAAACCTGTTTTTTCCTTCTTATGCCTGTGGATTCCCAACCATCCCTGACTGCTGCTCGAGAGCTGTTTGCCAATGACTTCTTTGTTTTCTTCGTAGAAAAATTCGTAGGTGTTAAAATTGCTTCAGCAAAAATCAATTTCAATTAGTCTCTGCTTTGTTACCCATTAGCACTTTCAGGGAAGGGGTTCAGCAAGAGAAACTGGAGGTTTTTAGCTTTGTCACAGGATATTGGTAGAGACGTTTTTAATGGCCTCATCCAGAGGATGAGAATAGGGAAACAAACAAGACTTTTCATAAACCTGAATTCTATCCAGAAAATCTTATATATTTTATATATACCTGATTACACAAAGAGAGAAATCATCCCGCCTGGGTTCTGTATGGAGAAAGCACATGGAAGATATTTTTCAGCTAAGTTTGTGACATCGTATTTCAGCTCAGATGAACTCAGTGATCTGTTGGCAGCAGGACAGTGGAGATCACAAAACTCTTTTTGGATGGTAGTACAGAGTTTGATTCAATTTGAAAATAAGGTTGTTGAATGGCATTACTACAGCACTTACAGAGTTTATAAAAAATGAATTATAGATCAGATGGGGGATTATACTTGGAAAAGTGCACTAATGTCTTGTGTGCTGTGGCAGTAAATACTTCATGAATGCAAAGATTTCAAATTAAATGTCTGGTAATAGAAATGTATTTCTATAATGCCAATTCCTGCCATTGAGTTCTAAGTGAGAGACTTCCAAATGCCTTCTTGTTCTACATACTATTAAGTAAAAGTAGCCTTTATTAAGCAAGGAGATTCTTAAATGTCCCTAAGACATTGCAAGTCTTTTGTCAACCATGCTCCTTTCCACATTGCAGATGGATTTTTTTACAATTAGTTACCCTAGAATTTTACAAGTGGCAGGAGTACGTTTATGAATTGCTAGATTTCATAGAACTTATGTAAAATTTGTTTCAACAAGGCTCTGGATTTTGTATACTTCTCTTCAGTTAGAAAATCAGCAGTTTTTACTTGCAATTTCGCCTGAATTTTCTGCCAGCCATTTCAGCTGAAAACCTGAAGCGTGAGTTACAGGGCAATAAATTTGTCTGGCTGACGGGGACCCCACCTTTTGTGGCAAAGCAAGCCCAGATGCAGCTGAAGTTTGCAGAAAGTCTGAATGCAGACCAGAGTTTTACCTATCTAGCAGGAGATCTCCGCAGCACAAGAAAACACCTTGCCAGGTACGTGGTGCTGGCAGCAGCGCAGGAGAGTTCTGGCTATCTCCACGTGGTATTTTTATTGGGTGCTTTGCAGCTCGCACAAACACACCGAGCTGGTTTTGAATTAACAGCTCACATGCCCCAGCCCTTGCAGGGGCAGCGCTGAGCGGAGTCTGGAGGAGCTGTGTCTGCACTAACCCAGCTTCTTGGGTGGCTCAGGCAGCTCCTGCTGCCCTGGCACTGCTCTTACCCCTCCCCAGGTGTGGCCCAGAGACTGAGGGGAGGACGTATTCTTTCTTGATTTATGATGCTGGAATCCTGTTAACATCAGCAGTTCAGCTGGTCCTGTGAAATGAGCACCACGGGCAAAAGAAAAAGGTACTGAGCTCTTATATACATATATATTTTATATATGCGTATGAGTGCACACACACGTATAAAAATAAATATATAGGAGTATATATAACCATTTTATAAATATATATATAAAAATACAGCCTGTTTAGTATAGGAAACAAACTATTCTGCCCCCAGAGCATGGCTTGTTACAAGTAAAATAGTCCTCTGCAGCTGAATTGGTGCTCTGATTGTAGCTTGATGTGGAAGATAAACTTCGATTAATCAATGTTTTTATTTAATCACCTGTAGAGTACAACGAAGTTGTGTCATACCAAATTTTAAAGGTGGGAACTGCAGTTACCTGAGTTACTGCTCTATCAAGAGATTTCTTTTCATTATAATTAAAAGTGCTCTTGTTCCAAGTCACCTAATTTAAAGGAATAGTCATGCAATTAGTCATCTAATTGAAAAAAGTAACAGCTTGGATAATAAGAAAAACCTGCTTTTCATTTTGCAGAGTTTATAGTTAATATTGGCAAGTTTTCCCAACTTCATTGTTTTTTCTGCTGAAATATTAGACCTGAGTGGGGAGTCGATAGCAGCAGAATATCTGAGCAGCCCCAAGGGGCTGAGTGGAGCAGTTCCAGATGCTGAAAAAAATTTTTATATTTTCTTGTATTTTTTAAGAGACCAGTTGCAGTACTATTTTTTTCTTTTGTGAATTTTAGGAAAACGTCTTTTATAACTAACATTTGCTCATGTGGAATCTCTGCTTCTGCACTGTGAATAAATGTGGGCTTGGGGAAGGGTTTCTTTGCTCAAAAAAAGTAATTAAAAAAATACTTGTAAAAGGAGGAGAAGTCTTGTGTTTAAGACCTTTTTGAATCTTCATAATCTTCAAATATGAATTTCACATATGTCTTCTTGTTGTATCTGGTTTTTCTCTGTGTCAAATTTAATTCCTGACCCGATTCCTCATCCCCATACCTACTGTTTTCCTTCTGAATCCCTGGACAGAAATCTGTTTTATGCATGCCCCCCTCCTCACTCATCACAGCTCTTGCAAGTAGCATTAAGATGCCTCAGAAGGTCGCGGAAGAAGGAAGAACAGCGGATTTTCCACGGCTGTCCTTGCACCTCTTACTGCCGCGAGACCCGCGTGCTCCTCTGAGGCTCCACGGCTGAGTTAGGCTGGGCAAAGCTTTTTCTGTTGGATTCTCCTTTCTCGTGGAGTGCTGGCACCTTTTTCACTGGTTGTCTCTTACAAATACTTGGGCATTCCTGTTCTCCCACAAGTGCTTGCCAGTTCTGTGTGTTGTAGCTAATTTAGGCATTATCCTATATTATATATTATTATAGGTAACTCCTCAGGAATTTGGGTCAACGCAAATATAATTTTTCTTTGCTGGCCGGGAACAAATTTTTAAAATTAATTTTTGTTAAAAAAAAAAAAAAAAATTAAATTGGTATTTCCAAATGGAAACTCAAACTCAGGATGACGAGGCATTTCTTAGCACCTGGATGGTGCCTGCTTGGAGGCAAGGCAGAAGGTGATGGTGGTAATAGTCGTTGCACATTCCCCAGCAGAAAGAAGCAGGAATAACCTGTGCAGTAGTGCTGTGGGAAGCAGGGAAAATGCAGGAGCCAGTGGGATGCTCCGTGCTGGGCTGGCTGATGCCATGGAGGGACCGTCCCTGTTCACAGGACTGTAGCTCAGATGCCTCCTTATCTTGTCCCCTGGTTAAACCAAGACCTTGACTGGCTCACTGGCTGGCTCACAGAGCTGGAAATCAGGTACAAGCATTTCATAAACCTGTAATTAACATTTTTGACACCAATAACCTCTGAAATCTGGCTAGTCAGGATCTCATCTGGTTTATTAGCTGCTTCTTGCCTTTTTATTTAGGTTTCCAGCTCTGGCATGTGAGCTGGAGCCTCTCTGATTAACCATCCTGGATGATAACTTTGGGGGTTTAATTATCTTCCTAAAAGCCAGCATGTTGTTACCTTTTTAGAAACACATGCTCAGTTCTTACGCAGATGTTGTTCTTAAAATCTATTTTTGTAAACATCTTTTTTTCTGGGCCAAGAGGTTTCTGATAGCTATATATAGCCGTGTGTGATTTCCTGGGGGGGCAGCAGCAGTAAATCAAGCCCCATCAGTCAGGTATGCATCCCTCCTGCAGCTCCCAATTCTCACGAGAAAGTTGAAAGAATCATGAATTAAATTACACTTAATTGGTAATGAATTTAAATTCATTCAGTTTACTTCAATTTCTTCTGCTGCTTGGAAAGTAATTTTAAATGAAAGATGCAGATACTTGCAGAGATCACGATGTCTTCAGAAAATGCTAAAATAGGGATGTTGAATGATGCATTTAACTGATGATTGAAAAATTTGATGTAATCCTGTGGAATGGATGAAAGTACTTACACTTTCTCCGTCCATGATTTACAGAGCCATGATTTTGTTGTTTTTACATCTCAGTGTTTCCCACACATAGGTCAGCAGGTAATAATTATTCCTACCTGCTTGTGGCTTAATATCTAATTTTTTTCTTTTGGAGATGTATTGCTTCTTACTGCTGCTCAGGAAAACTTAGACAAAAAACTACTAATTTCTCCTTCTTGTTTCCTAAATATTTTTGTTGATTGCTATGCTAAGGTGTTGGTTTTCTCTAATGAATGTGTGAATGTTGTCAAGTGATATAATGAGATTTTGTAGGTGATAGCCATAATATATCTATATACCATTCAGGGAACTTGCACATGCATCTGCAAATTCCAGCTGTGTAAGAAGAGCCTGGGGGTGAATCTTACAGGCATAAAAATTTCATATCTTCAGAAATTTTCTTTCCTTCATGCACAGTTGAAGGGAAGCTCCAGAAGCAAAAGACTCCACATATAAATCTGAGAAATGGCTTGGGTGTTTTGGGCACCACGTGTATGTGTTTCGAATTAATCCCTCACTGCTCTTTATGGATCCATGCAAGTTGTGTGCTCTTCCACAATAAGGGAAACTTTCTGAAGATGAAGATTTAAAAAAGTATGTCAGCCAGACATAAAGTGCTGCAGTGAAGATGTTCAGGGGTATTTGCAGAGCTGCTCTTGTCATGGTCCTGACTGGAGATCCTGAAAGGAAGGTGAATGCATACCAGTCCTGTCTCCTATTTGAAATGTTGGGGTTTTTTTCACTGGTTGCTTTCTACTTATTTGAGGTGGACCCGCCATCTTTCACAGAGAGGGAAAGCTGACTGAGCACTTTTAACTCACACTTTGCAACACTTGGAAGTCATACTTTTATGGTTTTATGCTCCTTTTTTTCTAGAGTTTTAATTTTTAAATCCCTCATTGTTTTTATTTTCAGTAACATAAAATTTGCTGATTTATATAGTGAAAGTTTAAAGGTTTGAAGCTTTGAATCCTGAGTTAACAAAATATTTAAGAATTTTTTTTTAAACCAAGCAAAACACAAAGCTTCCCATCAGCTGTGCTCTCTGTTAGCTTCTTTAGGCTCCAACAAAAATGGAACAGGCAAATCAATAATTGCTGTTTAATAATGTGTTAGTAATAATGCAGCTGCTGGGCTGTGAAAGCTCGTAGCAGCCTTTTTGCCTTGCTGGAACTGTATTGCTTATGTGCCACAGGTAACCACTGAGTGAGTTATCTGTTGAGATCTGCTGCTTATTTTATATTTGATGTCCAGAATCAAAGAGAAAGCTTTGGATGAAGGATGAGGTGGCAGATCCAGAGATGTGCCAAGAGTTCATCACCTCCTGCATTATGTTATTTTATCAAACAGTTAACAAATAGTGGTACAAAGTATTCACATATTTAGAAAAAACAAACCATCCAAGTGGCCTTGCAGCTGGATAAATAGTGCAGGGCTCCTGCAGCTACTGAATCAAGTTAATTTGGGCTTTTTAAAATATACCTGGAGACTTTGTATAGTTCAGCATCAGTGCCTGCGAGCGGGTGGTGCTGAATGGGGATTTATGTGCTTTTGGAGAGAGATTTGGAAGAGGGTTTTCATTTTCTGTGGTGTTATTCCTGAAAGTTTTTGATAGAAAAGCCTTTTTGACATGGTGCTGTGCCAGCAGCCTGTGAGGCAGTGATCAGCTTCCCTGGGAAGGGGCAGTTCCAGAGCCCTCTTGG
This sequence comes from Callaeas wilsoni, assembly GCA_013398955.1. Classification (NCBI taxonomy): domain Eukaryota; kingdom Metazoa; phylum Chordata; class Aves; order Passeriformes; family Callaeidae; genus Callaeas; species Callaeas wilsoni. The sequence continues at coordinate 50,904 of VWPU01016954.1, read as the reverse complement.
CTGTGCTGTGTCTGTGGTTGTACAGATTGAGATTCTCGTTCGCATTCTTGGTTGAAGTCTCTAAAATACGGTTTGGGCTTCCCCTTTCAAGACTGTTCTTCCAAATGTGCTCTTCCAGGGAAGACCTTCAGGCTCACAGACATCATGTGAACCCTGAGAGCTTCCCAGACATTCCTGGTACCTGGATAACATGACTGGAGAATGGAAGGAATCAGTAAAGTGCTCAGGAGTGGGGAAGGGAACATTTTATTTTCTGAGGAAATCTAAAGGAAAGTGAAATTTTTCACAGATGTTAACACTGGCTTCAGGGGATTCCTGGGAATATGCTTTCACTTTGTGGAAAGAACAAACCTGGGTAGCAAAGTAAATCAGTATATTTATTAAATGCAGAAAATGAATGTCTGTGCTCAGTTAAGATTGGGAAGTGAAACAGGTAAACACTTGTGACATCTAATGCTACATTACCATGACTAGTTAGTGTTTATATACAAGCAAATATAGTGGGTTAAATTTCAGTGAATTAAAAAAATATTGCTATGAAAACGCTGAAAATGTAGCGTGTATGAAACGAGGTGGAGTTAATCGATATGGAAGGTTAAAATCTAGTGAATACAAAAAGCATTGCTGAAAATATAGCCTGTGTGAAATAAGATGGAGTTAATCTTGGTGTAAGAGTCCACTGCCAGGTGGGGTTTGCATTTCATATATTGCTTTTTGGAAGCACGCCATTGATAAGCTTATAAATTGTTTTCCCATTTATCCTGTTTCTTCTGTAAAGGTGATTCAGAGTGTACAAATGCACAGAGGAAAATGAGTAATTTTTACAATACTGCTGCAGCGCCATCAAGCCCATGCAGCAGTAGCCTACGCTGAAGTACTTGCGACTAGAAATGTTTCATTTCCTCTGCTTTTGCACAATTTCCCCACGTGTATTTCCAATGTTCAACACCTCTGTCTTGAATACACTTTAATTTTCAGTGTTGTCTGCATTAAAAGAAGGGGAAATGAAAGTTAGAGGGAAAAAAAGAGCTTGTAAGAAGTGTGAAACAAAACTGGTGTAATTTAACCGAGGAGGGATGGGGCAGAGGCTCCCCTGTGCTGCAGGTGGCTTTTTGTTCAAAGCACTGTGAAATACCAGGCAAAAGCAGTTTTGAACTTGTAAGTGTAATCTGGCCAATTGTCTAAAATTCTCAGCAATCATCCTTTTTTAGCAAGTTCTGTGGAACAAGCCAAGTGCACTGTTGGTGGTTTGGGTTTTTTTGTTAAGTTGAGCCACTCTAATTCTGCAAGCACTTTCAGTTGCAATGCTGCATTTTATTCTCTGTTACACCATTCCACAGTTTTGTCTGGGGAGAGTGAAAATTACTTTTAAAAGTAGTTGGACCAATTTTACTGAAACTTTGCAGAGTGTTTGCTTCAGGTGAAGCTGCCTGCCTTCATCATCCATCTCTGCCTGCGTGCCAGAAGGGGTTGGATGGATGATGGTGGGAACTCCAGCTCACACTGCAGAAGAAACCAGTCTTGAGAGCATCCTCTGGAGCAGGAGCACAGTACAGTGTGTTAACAGCATTCTCTTCTTCTGCTCCCAGCAGCATGAAGGACAGTGAAACCAATGCAATATTAGGTACCACAGTTGATTGTAAAAGGCCAATTTTGCAAATACTGAAAAAAAAAAAGTTTTCATCAAAGCAGTTGCAAAGTTGCAGTCTGTTTAATGCCTGCTTCTGCAAAAACTCTGAATATAGCCTACCTACAAAGGGTGGGTTTAGATGAGATATTAGGAAGAAATTCTTCACAGTGAGGACGGTGAAGCCCTGGCACAGGTTGCCCAGGGAAGCTGTGGCTGCCCCATCCCTGGAAGTGTTCAAGAACAGATTGGACGGGGCTTTGAGCAACCTGCTCTAGTGGAAGGTGTCCCTGCCCATGGCAGGGAGTTGGAACTAGGTAAGGTCCCTTCCAACTCAAACCTTTCTGTGATTCATAATAAAATCTGGTATTTTCCTAAGCCAATGAACCTGTTTCTGCTTTCAGGCGTGTGAGAAACAGAAGAGGCTGATGGCAAAACTCTGTTGCCACTCAGTATGATCACCAGAAGTGGAGCTGGGGTGCAATTCACACCCCTCTTCAGGAGGATTCTGTCTGTGGGAATTGAGACTGGGCTGTGAGAAGTGAATTATTAAGTGGAAATTCACAACAGAGGCAAAAGCTCTGCTGTCTGTAGCAGCACAGAAGTCCCTTCCTTACCTTTATCGTGGAGCTGTTTTCCTAAAAAGTGTTATTATTTGTTTGCAGCTGTGTGAGGCATTGAGCAGGATTGTAGCAAATGAAAGCAGCAGCTTGTCTGTGAAAGGTACATGGCTTGGAGCAGCATGTTGCTGTCATTATCTGTGCTATCAGGTGTCTGCACTTACAGCTGTCATGTAAGTGGGGTAAAAAAAAAAGGAGAAGCTGCTGTACTTGGGCTCTGCCTGTCACTTGTAGCTGAGGGTTTGGCAAATGATTTTTTTTCTTCACTTAAAAAGAATTTTCAACTTAATTAAAACAATATAATTGTAAACAAGGAGTGGATGTATCAGAGGGGTTGTGGCTCCTGAGACTCCATCCTCTCTCCATCCTGCTGCCCAGCTCTGCAGGAGTACGTGGCAGGATCTGGTGCTGCAGCTGCAGCCAGCTGTGCTGTGCAGCTCCACGTCCAAAAATGTTTGCCCCGATTATTTTTGCCAATGGTATTGCCTGTTAAAACATGGCAGAGCTTTGGCCTCACAACACCTCCTGTGTCACAACTGATTTTTTATTTCCAATGAACGTTAAAATTTTCCAAGCAGAAAGAATTGTTCTTTTTTGTTTTGATTGGTGTTTGTTGGGGGTTTTTTAAGTGCTGACGCTGGAGGAATTACAATATCCTCGAACATCACTCATATACATGCTCACATCATCAGGCTGACTGACAGTGAAAGGGGCTGGCAGACTGAAGGCAGAATCAAGAGCAGTCTCTGAACCGTTGCGTGTCATGTCCCTGCACTTGGTGGAAGTGATGGCTTCAAGGGGCATTGCTGGGCACCCCTGTATCTCTGGATTTGAACAAACACCCTCTTTTTTGGATGTAGATAAGATGCTTTCATGGGCAGCTCATGTGAATAGTCAGCAGTGCAAAAATCAAAGGTAAACGGTCTGGAATGACAAAAAAATGAGACTTTTCTGTGTACCAGGTGCAACTGTGTGGCTGGAGCTGTTGCAAATATGTCAGCCTGGGGCTGACAAGTAAACAAGACAAAATTAATTCTCTGAATTTTATTTTCCATTTTTGTTACTGTACAGTGTTATACATGTATGTCTTCCTTACTGTCCCCCATGCCAGGGTTGTATTTCTGCAAGTATTTTAGAATTTCATTTGTTTCCAAGCTTAAAAACCAATTAGAAGTACATCAGTTAACCCTATGAGGCAGTTACATATTATTTATTTTATTTTGTAAACTTCTGTCAGGTCCCAGTGCCCCTAGGAGGAGCAATACACTTTCCCAAACAAGGGCTCTTCACTGTGGCCTGGGGTCATCCAAAAACTGTATCAGACGAAGTTGTCATAGGAGTTGTCTGACATGGGATTGATGGCATAAGCAGTGCATTGTGTATCACTTTTGCAGTTAGGAAATTATGGAACAGTTTCATTGTGGTGTTGAAATATGGTATTAATCACTTTGCATTACTGGTACAGAATTTCTCAGTCAAGTTTTTTATTTGATTAATAGGCAGGGCTTTGGCTCGACTGTTTTTCAACAGTCTACCCTTGTTTGTCTGGACTACAATTGGTTTTATCACATTGGTGCACATCTGACAAAAAAAAAAGGCGCTCCAGATCATTGGTGGCATTAGTCTGGCATGGTCTTGCACTGCCTTTATTAAAACCCCCTTTGTCCTATTGTTGCTAAGTGATCTATCCATCTTAATATTTTCCTGATGTCTAAGCTACTGTCTGTTAATGGCATCCTAATGCATTCTGAATTGACATATTTCACATCATTTAAACTCTGCTTACCTATTTATCATGCAGAGGTCGTAACTTAGTAAGTGAAAGTCACTCAGAGGATTTTTCTTCGCTGTTTCTCTAATTTTCTGTCGCTATAAGGAAATTGCAGCTCTTCCACTCACTTATTGTACCGTTGTGATAAAGGCTCTTCCTCACTCTGGCATCCGATACACAGAGGAGCTTTGTACATTGGATTTCTTTTTCTTCCATTTGTGTCAGCCTGACGAGATATTAAAAGCTGGGAGCGGGGATGTTTTGTGCAGCCGTTCCTGGCCCTGGGAGGAACAAAGATGACCTGGCTGGTGTGGCATCCATCCTTGCACGGGGAGACTATCAACTCAGTGCTTGCTGGGGCTGGGATTACATGTCACTCAATCTTGTCAAAAATTCTATGAATATTCAATGAGGATTTTAATGTATTGTCATCAAGGAAGCAATTTCTGTGTAGTCATATTAAGCATGTTGTCATCTCTGCAGTTTAAATACATTGTTTTGCCCATGAAGTGACCTTAGGCAATTTTAAAATGGTCTCGTTTTTTCTCCATTTGCCTTATACCAAATAAATTAGTTTTACCTAATAGGAAAGAACCTAATATGGATCTAACACATTTGTATAGGGAGAAGCACATTTTAATAAATAATCAGGGTATTATTCTACATGTACCAGGATTTATCTTTCCCACTTACGCTTACACAGAAGCTTTGAGATATGGTCAGGTTGGCGGCAGTCAAGTTGTTCTCTAACTGAGGTTTCATAATGAGTTCAATTTTCAAAGGGGGGCCGTTAATTTAGCTCCCTCCTTGCACTGCTGCTGATGTTTAAATCACTGCCTGCCTCATCGTTGTGTGTTTAGGTGTCGTTTAAGCTTCATTGCCCAGGCAAGGTTCTCATTTGCATAGATGGTGTATGAGTGTATTTGGTTGGATACAGATTATTGTAGGAAAACCAAATGGGTTCTAGTAAAGTTTAGATTTTGAAGTTTGTTTTCTTGTGGACTTCTTAGATTGCAGATTTTTTATAAGTGCATTTCTCTGCACATAGTGAGAATATGAACGCTGGTTTTTTGAGAGCAATGCTGTTATGATTCCTTATTGCATATGCCCTAAGTAACGTATTTTTCTTCTGAAATCAGAACAAACTATTTCAGGATATACAGAATGTGGCATTTTAAACTGAAATGTGAACAGCAGGGCCTTGTTAGTCACGCCAACGGTTGTACTGGGAACAACAGGTGTATTGTTGGGTGGACTGGAACAGTGGGACGTCTGATGTGTAGTGAAATCAAGGGCGAAGGCATTAGGGTGTGAAAATACTTTGTTAAAATGCTGTTCATTAGAAAACCTGAAAATCCTGAAAAGTACAGAAAAGTACATTTTGCTGCACAGCAGTTTGAGAAGTAGACTACTTATTAACTCAATTAAACAGCATTTTAAGCTGGGAAGAGAACGGTGCATTCAGAGCTCCAAAGTGTACCTCTGGGCCAACACTTTTAAAATTAACTGGAAAATTTCAGTACCTTTTATGTTTGTGTGAGAACATGAAAGTATCTGATTTTTCAGAGGATGGATTATCATCACTTCCAGGCCCAAGTAGCAGTCACTTTTGAGAAATACAGTCTTTGTTTCTAAGGAGACCAAGCCACTTTCTTAAAAGTGATGGCGTTCCTGCTCTGAATGGCCCAGGACTGGAGGAGATGTTTCTGCCAGTTTTGCAAGATGAGATTCATAGCCTCCAGCTTTGCAGACAGACTTGAGAAAACTTCCCTTAGTACCTTCCCAGGATTGTTTCCTCTCTTCTGTAAAAGCTATCGAAGTAACTCTCTGATAAGAACCTTCCAGAAGTGTATTTCATTTGAGTTATTTCATGTGTTAGTTATGTGTGTGACTAGTAATACTCTTTGGTCATATTCTTTGCACATGGATAAATATGCTGAATATATAGATAAAGCTGAACTGTATTTATGGATGGATGCATCTGTGGACTTTTAATGACAGGCTATGAGATCTGTTTCCTTCAAAGACACAATGATGGACATTTGTAAATAAACAGATAATCCTTGATGGAAAAGGATTGATAAAACTAATAATGACTGATTTAAATCATCATGATAATCCATAATTTTATTTCTTGTTCATTGACCCATTGAAATCATCATGATAATCTAAAATTTCCCACTCCTATTCAGACTGGAGAAGGAAGAACGTAACACCTCATGCATTTTGATACAAGTAAATCCACGGTGTCATTGGTATTTTCTAGGAAAAATTATCTAAATCTTCAAAAGCAGGTGCCTGCTGTCAGGAGTGAGGTGTTACAGGTGCTGAGTTTGGTCAGGCAGGGAAGGGCTGCCCTTAGCTGACAGTCAGTAGGTGATGATGAGTCCTTCAAGGCTGCCCGTTTGTGCTGTGCTGTGAACAGCTGAAAACACGAGGTTTCTGTGTGTGTTAGGCCAACTCCTAGATGAGGGTTAGTTGTATTGTATCTGGGACAAGAGAATTTTACACCTTGTTTGCCCTAAAAACTCACATCCATGCTGCAGCCAAGCCTGGAGGATGGGAATGGTCAGGATGCAAGGCAGGGAAGGAGTGATTCCAACATAAATGATGCATCAAACCTTGACTCCTGCATTACCTTGGCTCTGCGGGTGGCAACTTTCCTCCCACAGTCCAGACATTAGAGACACAGAGAAAAAGGGTTGGGCTTTTGCAGTAGAAAATGTGAAGTTTCACTGGGTGTACTGGCACTGCTAATTTTCATCAATAAGTAAAGGGTTGGATTTTCTAAACGCAACACATCCATATTTGATGTTCTTCCTAAGAACAGCTTTGGGCTCACGTGCAATAATCTGCAGGGTCCCAGGCTGTGTACAGTGATTTTCCATTGTTTTGGGGAGTCTTTTCCACTGAGCTGTTCTGTAAATGGAAGTGGATTACAGAAAAAGGAGAAAAATTGTTCAGATTGATCATGGCCAAACAAAATTGAAAGGACATCAAGCTTCCCCAATTCCTAATAGGGGATATTTACAGTATAAAGCAATATGAGTTTTCTTTAAGCTTCACGTTTTCAATCTCTTCCCTTTTTTTAACATTTCAAAAGCCCCATGGTAAAGTCAAAGCAGACTAGTGCAGAATTAACAAATCTGACTCTAGTACGCCTGCAGGGCTCTGGATATACATATAAAGTAGTAATCCTGTCTGAAGTGATTTCTTCTGAGTTGCTTAGAAAGTCTTTTGACAACTTTGCGTGTTTAAAAGCATTTATTGTTGTGGTCAGAAGAAACAATATTCTTCTCATGATTTCCACTGAGAAAAGACTTTGTGATTTTCTGCTGTTTCTAACATCTTGCAAAGTCCACTAGCAATTAGTACTGAGGCCCAGGAGAAGGAGCTGTGCTTCATGGCATTACTGCACTTCCCCGAAATGTGTGTTAGATTTCAGTACTGGAGACGTTAATTTCATATTGTTTTGCATTCTAACCAAGCATTCAACGGTATTGTTTAAGCTGTCTGTATTACACATTGCATTCAGGTTGTAAATGAGTGCATAAATATTTGCAGGGAAGAGGAAAAAAACCTTTACTTGTAGAAATGAGTTGTCGCTAATTAATATGGAATCTATATGCATTACTCTTCATTTAAGCTTGTAGTTAATTGCTGTCTCGCTGACTTCTCAAAGCCAGACATCTATAATACCATCAGCTGAAATGCTAGAGAAGGATTTTAGGTATGTGCATAAATAAAAGTATTGAATAATTAGTAAGCAGTGTATATATAGTATTTTATAAAAAGTTCTGTGAGCTTTTCTTTTGCCACATAAGAAACCGAGGAGCCGAGGACAGACCTGAAAGATCTTAATGAAGACTGAAATTTAACTTTTACATCTCTGTGTTCAGTTTTGGGCCCTGCGTGAAAAGAAAGACATTGAGGTGCTGCAGCAGGTCCAGAGAAGAGCTGGGGAAGAGTCTGGACCATGAGTCTGATGAGGAGCAGCTGAGGGAGCTGGGGGCGTTTGGCCTTGAGCAAAGGAGGCTCAGGTGGGACCTTACTGCTCTCTACAACTCCGTGACAGGAGGGTGCAGCCAGGTGGGGGTCAGGCTCTGATCCCAGGTGACCAGTGACAGGACAAGAGGAAAGAGCCTGAAGTATCACCAGGGGTGGTTTAGACTGGATATTAGGAAAAATTTCTACACGGAAAGGGTTGTCATGCATTGGAACAGGCTGCCCAGGGCAGTGGTGGAGTCACATCCCTGGAGAGGCTTAAAAGACATGTAGATGGCATTTGGGGACCTGGCTTAGTGGTGGCCTTGGCAGTGCTAACAGGTGGACTTGATGATCTTGGAGGCCTTTTCCAAGGTTTTCTGTGATTCTCTATATTTTTTTAAAGTCGGTCTTCCTTTTCTGTCTCCCTGTGCAGAATTGCTGGGCTCTGGTGGGTAGCACAGACCCTCTGCTGCCCTGACTGTAAAGGACGGACCAAAACAAACCCACACTCCCCCACTCCCTCCCCACCACTCATTATTTAATTTGCAGCTGGCATTGGGAACACCTGCAGCTGCACGAGGAGCTGCTGTGGGAATGCTCCTCTGGATGGAGCCCATTTTGTTCCTTCCACAACAGGTTCCAGGAAGAGGTGGATTCTGCTGTTGTGCTGCCGCGTCCGCGCTCTGTTATCTTGCTAAACAGCTCCATTTTGACTCAATACACTCCTCTGGAACATCGTTCTGTTTGCAATGTTCTTGTGTGACCTAAGATGAATAATGTGGGAGCTGTCAAAGTGTAAAATTAGGCACATTATAAAAACATCAATGGAAAAAAAAATTGTTGGGGTTGGATAGTATTTTCCTCAGTAACAGCTTTAAAAAATAAAATTCAAGAGACTTTTGTCTCTTTAGAAATCACACTAAACTGACAACAGATACACAATTCTGATTTCTTTAGATTTATGTTCCCTGTTATTATTTAGCTGCCATAGAGATAGATACGTGATACCTTATACAGCCTGCATATGCTTTGAGATTTGAGTTGTGCAATCATCTAATAGTGTAATTTGAAATACTGAATGTTTTCAGTTTCCAAAAACGTCATTACTGTTCTTTATATGTTGTTTGGCAGCTTCTGCATCTTAGACTGCTCTATCAGAGGATGTAAGAGACATTCCCCCACCACTGAGAAAGGCATCGACTAATATGATCTGAATAAAAAAGCAGAAGCTTAAACTTCTAGCCATATTTGAACAATAAAATGTTATGAATGGCAGCACCATGTCAAACCAAAGTACTGACTACTTTGGCTCCTTGTCTCTGAGAGGGATCAGGTACTAAGGGAAGAACTTCTGAGCAGAACAAGCATTTATTCCACAAGCCCCGAATTTTAAGGAGAACTAACTTTGGAATAATACTGAGCTTGATACCATAAAAATTACTACTCTCTCAGTTAAGGTCCTGTTGCAAAATGGATTTTATATTCTGGCTTTATTCTATATCCTATTTTTTTCTTTATCCATTTTATAAAAAGAAGAAAATTTCAGTATTACTGGAATACTTTCCCTCTGCCTCTCATTCACAAGAATACCAGAATTTCCAGCCCCTACCACGCTTTTATCTAGTCACATTTAAATGTGCTTTTGACAAGTGAAAAATCAAATTGCCAGACTTAAATAAAAAGTAGCAATCCCCTGCTTACTATAGCTGTGCATGTGCTTAACTGTCAGGAGCCAAAAAATTATCGGCATGGCAATTAATTTATGTCTTCCTTCCTGCCAGAGTGAATGGCATTTAAGGGATGTGCACATTTCCACTGTGCCTCTTAACCTGCTGCAGCCTGGGCCATAAGCTGCAGGTGGCAGGAGGGTAGGACAGAGGTGACCTCTGCCCACCAGGGCTGTAGGTTGGCCCATTAATGTGCTAATGGGATACTTGTGGTTTGCTGCCAGCCCAAGAGTTCTGTGCTCTCAGCCACCTAAAAACACTCCATGTGTTTACGTGGTATCCATCTCTGAGTGTGGAACACTGTGCAGATGTAGCTTTCAAATTATGATGCTGTTTAGCAAATTTGTTTCAATGCCTGGAGTTCGATTACCTGGAATAAGTTGCTTTAGGAGCTGGTGGCATCTGCAGGTTTTTCAGAGGGGTAACTTGGGTGTTACTGTAGGTAGTAGATGGACTAAGGATTCTTTTGTTCCCGGTCAGTCCCAGTTTTTGATTCTGTGGTGGAATATGATTCCCTCTAGGGGTGTAATAAAATTACCATGGAAAGACCCTTTTTCTTAATAGAATTTGATTTATTAAATAAGCACCTGTGTCCATGTAAATCCATGTATGGATAATCTATTTGTACAGACATATTATGATTTTAAGTGTAAGAAAATCCTTCCGCTTCTCGTTTTTCATTATGGCATCAAGAAATAAAGGAATTTGAGCTCTGAAAACTCTTCATATTCAGAATAACATTTTTCTGTTGCTTAACAGTATAAATGACAAAACGCATTTTAGGCTCATAGCATATATCAGGGAAAATGCCCCACAAAGCTGGAGTATCTCATTTGAGTAAAAGACAAGAAAACTAGATATCTGCCTATAAATGCAAAAGACAATATGCGGATAAAGATTCATGAGATTGACCCTGATAAATATTTTTCACTCATGTTTTTATCTTCCTTTTTTATTTGGTATTGTTACTATAATAGTTGTGGAATGCATTGCCTGCTGCTGCAGAGCCGGCAGATGGAGCAAAAGAGCACGATAAATAGTTGGATAAAAATATCCTGAACGCACTCATTCCGAGCTGGGGGAGGGGAAGTGGCTTCAACCCTTTTTATGCTCAATATTTGTCCAGTGCCATGGTTTCCCATCTGTCTAATCTTGCTCCCATTCTGCCTACAGCCGTCTGCATCACTTGCTCTAAGTTTTCACATAATGACCATTTCACCCCGAAAGGACCCAGGTTGACTTCACTTTTTTGTGTAAACATTTTGCTGGTCTACTTCTGTATGACAATGCCCAAGGTGAAGGATTGATTCAGTTTTCTCCTCCAGAAGAGTTTGGCTTTCAGAAAATTTGAAGAATAAATACTGTCCTGTGAACATCTCAGTTGATTAAAGCAGTATGGTATCTTTTTTTAATGTGATTAGCAACAAAATTAAGACTTTTTTTAGCATGAAAAATGCATTTTTGTTCTAAGGGGAGAAGGTTTAATTGTAAATCTGTTCTGCTAGGTCAGTGGTACCTGCTTGGGGTTTTTCTGACATCTTTTTAGCTCTATGGCCACTCATTATGTAAAGAAATGCTAATTGAAATATTAAAAGATATATTAACACCATTTTCAGTGGAATAAAAGGGTTTGCTCAGAATAAGATTATATATATGCATAAAGGGAATGGAAGCTGTCTGCCACGTACATAAAATGAAGGACGGGAGGCTTTTTGAGATTTTTTTATATAATTTGAGCCTATTGTTCGGATTTATTTTAATGCACTGTGTGCTTAGACGTCTTCAGAGATGTCACTGGGTGATATTTTATTGCTGCTAACCTGGGAGCAGTTAGTTCTGTATGGGTACACGTATGCTGTACTATAATTTGCTGAAGGCAGGTGGCTGAACACAGATATGCGGAGGACTTTCCATCCATAAACCATGACAAACACTGCACTTTCCTCCCTGGCTGTGAATTCAGGTTTTATTCTCTTGTTACGCAACAAAGAAATTACTGAAGCAACTCCTGCGGTGACAGTGCTGTCTTTTGTCACAGATATAACATTTATTTTGTGGCACGGATGACTTACAGATGTATATACAACCTTACAAAAAGTTTCACAGTCCTGATGAGCTCGTATGAGACCTCGTTACTCAACCTCAGCTTGAGTCACAGAGTCACAGAATAGTTTGGGTTGGAAGTGACCTTAAAGCTCATCCAGTCCCACCCCCTCCCATGGCAGAGACACCTTCCACCAGACCAGGTTGTTCAAAGCCTCATCCAGCCTGGCTTTGAAGACTTCCACGGATGGGGCAGCCACAACTTCTCTGGGCAAACCTGTCCTAGTGCCTGACCACCCTCACAGTAAAGAATTTCTTCCTAATACCTAATTTAAGCTTATTCTCTTCCAGTTTAAAGCCATTCCCCCTTGTTCTATCAAAACATGGCCTTGTAAAAAGTCCCTCACAGGGGATTTCTCATGTTGCAGCTGGTACTTTATAGTACCACAGCAAATTCCAGCAGGCTGAGCTGGTATTTAGCAAAGACCCTCTGAAGACAGAGCAACTTATCAAAGCCTTGCTTTTCAGGCTCTCTCCACTACATTCTCCATTTCTGTTAATTTATCTTTGCCTTTTTTTGCCTTTTTTACACAAAACGCTACCCCTCATTCTCTGCTATTTGACACCCAGGCAGCAGCCTCCCTCCCTCCTGCCCTACCTGAACAGAGAAAACAGTTCATCAGGTTACACTTGAGATTTGTGGAAGATAGTTTTTGCTGTCTTAGCAGAGTGCTGTGGCAGTCCCCTACAAAAGCAGCTATGCTACAGCAGTGCAGGATACTGCTGTATCAGTAGATACATCCCAGCCTCGAGTTAATACTCTTGTTTTATCCTTGTTTTATTTAGTAAGATGAGATTGCTCTTCCCTTGTAATTTATAATAGTAATCACATTGACCCTTGACTTGAGGGTCTTCCACAATCCTTTAATTTCTTCTGGCCTGTTTGATTGCGCTAGAGAATATTTGTGTTGAATTTAGTAGTGTGACATCTTAAGCTCAGAAACTTTAAAAGAGTAACTTGGTCATGTCAGCTGGGCCCAGGTGCTTGAGGACTTGAATTTGGAGGTGTAGAGTATCTGAAGGTCAGAGTTATAAATGCTATTTGTATCTTGTGTTCTCAGCCAAAGTGGAGATGTGCTGGGCAGGCAGAGTTGAAAAGGAACTTGCAGAAGGGGATTGGGAATGAGCAGCCTCCCTGGAATGTCTAAACTGACTGAGCAGGGAATTCAAGGGCAAATGAGGAAAAAGTGGCAAGTTAAAGGTGTAGCAATTAAGAGAGAGTAACCGAAAAGCTGTGCTGACTTAATCTTGCAGAAGTACATTTAAATGACACCTAAACAATAATAGAGGAAAATCTAAGTGGAGCTGCCTTAATCTAAAAATGGCACTGCCTTAACTCTGGATGAAGTCGAGATTAAATGTAACTGGTTATGCCCAAGATACCTATTTCCTTTCCCAACAGGCTGTTGTTGGAGAAGATGGCTAATGACATCGAGGACAGAGAAACAGCAATTACTTATTGCAAAATACAACCACAGTTTTAACAGGAGACGCAAAGCCTATTAAAAGGGCTGCTGACCTGTTAGTCACACCTCACTCACATCCTTTGGAAAGGGTTAGAGGAAATAAATAGTTTCTGATCTAGTAGATAGAAATGTCATAAAGTCCAGTCTGAGTTTACTAAAATAAGTAACTGATACTTCTGCTCAGTCTGGGCTTCAGTGAAGTGCTTAATAAGCATCACTTCAGGAAATTGTTAGTGAAACTGGAGATGATGGAAATTACTTAAAGAATGGCGAATGTGATAGAGGACTTGATGTAAAGAAACTGGAGATGATGAAAATGATTTTAAAAATGGTGAATATGATAGAGGACTTGATGTAAAGAACTAAGGCAGAAAGAGCAGTTTTAGTGCTGTGCGAATTAGTCCTGGTGTGTGTTTTATTTAATATTTTCAGTGGGGATCTTGCAGGAAGAGTGGTCAAATGCAATGTGCTGAGACTTGGAGTAGGACAGAATTACCAATGTGTAGTAAATGATCAGAATATCTGTGAGGAAGATAATGAGGATGGGTAAAATACAAATAGTTTTCAATTTCATACCATGAACTGCAAGGATATGTGCTGAAATACTGCTGTTTGGGGTTTTTTAATGATAAGCTTCTCAGTTCACATTATTCCACAGTTGGAAATGACATAGGAAAAGAAGATACTGGTTGTGGTAGATGGTGCAGTTTACTTGCCAGCCACTCATGAAATGTAGCCATGAGAGAGGCCAAGTGTGATGCTCTGTGTAAGAAACTTCCACTGAAGAGAGGAAAATCATAATGCCACTGAATAAGGCTTTTGTGCCATTTCAGACCCACTGTGTGTTACTCTTGTCATCACATTCACAAATGAAGAATTCATACCAGGACAGGGCAGGGAAGACCTGCTAAGGTGATGGAGGAAAGTGTGGGCATGTGTGTCCTGGGATGGTCGGATCGAGTGGCTGGCAGCAGGCAAAATGTGGGCTGAGAGCGTGTGTATGTTTGCTGTCTGCAAGGATATCAGAGAATTAGAGAAGGAGGAAGTGCGAGGAGTTCCTTCAGCTGAATGCCAGTATTAGCATAAGAAATAAATTGATGTAAACTGACAATTACTGCTTTCCGGCTTGAGGCTGGGAGGCTTCTGTCCATGAGTGATCGCTCTGACAGACACAGTGGGTCTGGACACCAAGCTGGCTTTATTGTGATTTATTTTTTAAAAACTAATTGTGAACGGTAGTCGAAAACTAGAGTCAGGGACTCAAAAGGTCCTGTTCGGGCTTAGGTGCCTCTAGTCCCAATAGTATCTGGATTACATTATAACTTAGACTGAGTTAATATAAACCTTTATGCATTTTTTTATCCCGTTTCTGGAATCTGCTGAACTGACAGGAACAAACAGAGAATAAAACCCAAGCAGCATTTCAGAGTTCAGCTGCCCATTACTAACTCCACGTATGGTAATGTGACATTCTGAGGTGCATTTGGCAAAGGAATTGCGCTTTCATGCTTCTTTGAGCAAAGTTTCAGGTTGTCTTTGCCTTCAGGATATGGGATCTTTTTTTATTTTTTATTTTACTTTTAAGCCCTAAACAAAATGGTAGCAAGCCCTGGTCTGTGTTAGGGTATGTCTGCGCAGCTGTGCAAAAAGAGATAATGGCGTATTCAGCTTTTGGCGAAGATTCAGTACTTTTCATCTGTCATCAGAGGTTGAAGCAGTAATGCAAAGTGATACTGGAAAAGCATTATTCTGCTACAGTGACAGCACCATTAAAATCAATAGAATAGGGCTTTTTTATAATCCCTGCTACAGTAAAAGAATTAACATGCCCGTTAGTTGTGCGAAAGCAGGAAATTATCTGGCTCTGCGCTTGTTTGCGGTGAGTTTGGGTTTAGGAGGCTTTGCCTTTCTTTTAAGGAACAATATATCCTGCCTTGGGCTCTGACTTCTTAAAAACGTTAAGTTAAAGATCCATCCACTTTTTGGGAGGGATGGATGATACGATTTTGTAAATCCCTTAAACGTTCTGGTTAGAAAGATCATTTTGACCACAGTGCTCTATGGTATCTATAATTATGAGTGATCTGTAGTTAAAATCCATGAAGACACATATCCTGCTGGATAGAGCTGTCACAAGGCTGCTGAGTAAGTCTTCACCAATTGTAAGGTATCCTATTGTGGGCATGGTTGTTTTTTAACAAGCTCTGTTTTTTACAACTTTATTATTGAGATGTGGACACTGGTTTTAAGCTGAAAATCTGACTTTTAACAATGTGGTTTTCTCCCTGTTTCTAAAAGAAGCACTTTTTTTAGCTCTTACCTGAGCTGGATCTACATTTTATTTTTATTGGCCTGTAACCTGTATTACCTGCTGTGAACCTCTTTAAAGAAATAATTTATACTTAATTCATATCATATCTTAGTTTATCAAAGAAAGGAGTTTTATTTAAACCAGACTTAGTAAAATCAGTGTTAGCTAATTATTTTCAAAGGCTGGGTTGAATTAGCTTGCTTGAGATTACAGACGAAGTCTATGGCATAAAAGAGAATTGCCAACTTCTTATCTTTTCCACAAGGTTATAGAAATATTTTGTTACAGTTCTTCAAACACAAGTCTGTATTGAACCAAAACAATACTACATTTATTACCATAGTAATTCAGGCTGTTGAACTGTGGTTTCCAAAGGTGAAAGGCTGATACATTAACCCACTGATCTGCAAGCATATGACAGTTGGTGAAAAATGTTCCATATCCTTCTCCTCCAAGCAGTGTGGCAGAGAGCAGGATAAAATGAGTGGAAACAAATGCTAGAGTTAGCTGAGCCCTTGTAGCAGAAAGTGTGTTTTTTTATGTCAGGAGACACACAAAGAACCAGTTGTGGGTTTTTGGTGGTAGTGTGAGATTTTCTGAAGAAATCCTGGAGGTCTGAACCATCAGTTCTCCAGCCCTGTCTTAGTTAGTCTGGCTTTCATTTCATAAAAACGTGTCAACTTAAAGCAACTGAAGTCTGAAGAATGGATCATTGATTGCTAAGTTTTTCAGTGGGCATTCTGATTGACTTCATCATTTCCCCCAATCCATTTATTTAATTTTTAAAATAAATGGCCTCTATAGAATCAAATTTCTCTTCCCAGGGCATGGTGCTGTCGTGGCGTGGCACTGAAAGTTGCTCTCTGTAACTGAGTCTTTGTGCTGGACGTCCCTGTCTGCTGGATGTTGGCATTATTTTCACTAGCCATAACCACAGTATCCTCATCTGTACTTCACCTTTCCTTTTATCTCCCATCCAGTGCCTCAGGGCAAATGCACCCATCCTTCAATTAGTTCTAATGGGAGGGGGATAGAACATCAAAGCTTATAATATATGAACTTCTGAAACTTTGTGCAATCCTCTTTTCATATGTAGATATTGTAAGTAACTTCAGAAAGCTGGTTAGTCGTTCATCAAAGCGTATTCTTTCATAATTTCTGGTTTCATGTGATTTGCCTCACTTTCTCTGTGATGTTTTCCTGTTTATTAGATTAGATTATAACTCTGCCTTAGATGATAACTTACTTGGCAATGGATAGATACTTAGTAAGTCATTATGTAAGAGAAATTGCTGTTTAGAAGTCACCTCTTTGATAACCCTGCAGATATGAGGGAAGTGAGCAGAAAAGTAGTTTTGGTCAAAAGTGAGCTGTCCTCTTTTTTCAGATCCACTAAAGGTTATAAAACTGTTTTCTCAACATTTCTTTCTCCTTCCAAGTAAAGAAAATTCTTCCATTCTTATTTTGATGGATTATGCTTCAAAACAGTTTGTGGGAGTTTTTTTTGTTTGGAGGGTTTTTGGGTTGTTTTTGGGTTTTTCTGGGAGTTTTTGATTTTCTTTTTTTGTTGTTGTTTGGTTTTTGGGGGTTTGGTTTGGGGTTTTTTGGTTGTTTGTTTGGTTTGGTTGTTTGTTTTTTGTTTTCTTTTGGTTTAGTTTTTTGGGTTTTTTTGGCACTGAGATGGATACTGAGCACAGTATTCCTCTTTCTGCCTCTGGCCTGCTGTGCTCCTCTGTTAACACGTGATGACCACTGCTGTTTTGAGAGCTGCTGGACCTCTTGGTGGACAAATTCAAGGTTCCTGTGAAATCCCTGTTCTTTTATGTGTTGCACAGTCTTTTCCCTACTTGGATCTTCACAGAGAGGTTTTGAAGCCTGCACACAAAGTACAGTTGTTAATGACTTCATTAGTAAAATCAGATTATTTTTGTCCTGGAACAGCGCTGCTAAATGTCTGGATGAATTTGTTGTATAAAGAAACAAAATTTGGCACCTCTGATTTATGAAGGAAAGGAAGTGATGTATGTATCTCTTCAAGCTCTGAAATGGGGGAGAAAACAGCAAAGGAAGGCCTCTGCCTCTGTTCACACTAGTACTCACAAACGGGTCTTCTAGGTTATGATATTTCATAATCCATAAAAAAGAGCTGATGCTTGCTTTGTTCTTTGAGAGATGTGCTTATCATGAAAGATGTGACTGCTTTTGAGCTGGAACCTTAAAAAGCTTATTGGTCTATCACATCTCTGGAATCTCCAAAGAGAAGAGCAATTTAGATACTAATCTTGGCTCAGTTCTTTACTCAGAGGATACCCAGAAAGGCAGGTTTGTGCAGGAGAAGAACATTTTCCTTGCTTTGACTCTTGCTCTGACGTCACCTCAAGGCCACAGACAGGATTCCTAGAGTTGAAAGAAATGAGATAATCTCCTCTTTCCCCAATTTCTTTTCATTCTGCACTTCTGTATCCCCTCTCAGTGCCCTCTCACAAGAAGAAACTAAATAAATTTTTAGCTTCAGAAATGGACAAGAAGTGCTTTCAAAGGATGTTATATCCTCTACTGTCTTCCCAGGGAAAATTAGGGACCAAGTTTTTTCAAGATAAACTCAAGATCAGATGGTATTATAAGACAGGGCTTTTTTTATGAAGCTCAGGACTGGGAGAAATTACTGATTTTCTGAATACCTGCTTCCATATAGGTGCCTGCTCTGCTTGTAGGGAATAGTTTGTAGCTCTTGAAGAACAATTTCTCTCAGTATAGGTATCTGATATTTTTATGTCAGCAGCACAATATAAAATTTGTTGGCAGAGAGTTTTTGCAGTGATTGGGAAAGAAGCATCTAAATTTGATTGGTGTAAGTGCAGGTTTACTAAGGGATGGATGGTTTGGAACTGGTTAGTTATTAGCATCACTAAAAGCACTGATGCCAGTTCTTGGAAAGGACTGGCCTCAAAATGTAGCTGCTTCATGAGTGCCCATTTAGAGTAGAACGGGTTAGAATTTACAACTGAAGAATTAAACAGGGTATGCAAATGAAAATTTTAGGAGTAATAAAAGCCTCCAGTTTGATGGTATGAGAAGGACTGACAATGTAAGTCAAAAGTAAATACATTTTTTCCTTATTTGCAGAAAATTTGCTCTTCAAACATCAGGTGCTTGGACAGCTTCCAGAGTCAGGATGTGGACTAGATTGACCAATTTTCAGCAGATACATCTTCTGATTCCATTTTTACTGAGTCTTCAAAATGTTAATGATTTGCTATCTGCAGACTTCAGAGTATTTCTCAGGGACTGGAACACTGCCGAACTTATGCCGAGTCTGAAAAAATGATTCTTAAAGCATTTCAATTTAAAACCCCATAATTCATCTGAGTATGAGCTGGGAAAGTAGCCCATAGCATACTGCAGATGAGAGCTCATAGCTGTGCTGCTGGGGTTTCAATCCTCTTCAGCTGAGAAGAAATGGGAAATCTTTCCTTAAGGTTTTGACATCAGTAATGGAGATAAGAATTTAAGAAATTGGAGGGTGGGGAATTTGGCTTACTATACTTAATGAATAGTTTTCGCATCATACAGATGTGATTAATCCCGTTGTTTAAATGATGCATTTTATACGTATTTAGGTGTCTGAGGATGCATCAGTCTCTAGGTGGGAGATTACAGGGGAGTTGGGAATGAGTTGGTATTGCTAAGGCAAAACATTTATTTTCAAGCCACGTTATAAAAATAGCTAATTTGCCAATAAAGCAGCCAGGGCACTTCCAGGGATGGGGCATCCACAACTTCTCTAGGCAGGATCTTAGAGTGCTTCACCACCCTTTGAGTAAAGAATTTCTTCTAATTTAATCTAATCTAAACCAGTTCAAAACCATTGCCCCTTGTCCTGTCACTATCTAACCCTCCTTTTTATAAGCCCCCTTGAGGTGGGCTTTGATGCTGTTGTACAGCTGAAATCTCATCAATCCATTAGGTTTACGACAGACAGAACGGTTTTGTCTGCCCAGTTTGATAAGGAGAACCCTTAGGGGCAGTGCCAGGATGTGTTTCGGTGGTGTTGTTCTTGTTCAGTTGTGCTGATTATATCCTCTAGATCTATTTCCAAGGCCGAATATTTAAGAGGGTTTTTTGTACAAGAGGTAATCAAGTCCATTGGGAGTATATAGGTGCAGTATAAATATGGAAATGATGAAGTCTGCAGAGTTTTGTGGTCTGGAGATCTGTGCAGTCAGCTAAATGAAATGCCTGGTTATCAGCTGTGTGAGGCTCAGCTCTCCACCACTTATGTGCCCACTCAGCTCCAGCCTGGGCAAAACCAGGGGCCTGGACCGTGTGGGAGTTACCTGGCCACCCATAGGTGTCTGCAACATTTATAGATAGATAGATAGATAAATAGATAGATAGATAGATAGATAGATAGATAGATAGAACGAACAGAATCACAGAATATGCTGTGTTGGAAGGGACCCACAAGGATCATGGAGTCCAGCTCCTGGCCCTGCACAGCACCATCCCCCAGAGTCACACCCTGTGCCCGAGAGCATTGTCCAAACACTCCCTGAGCTCTGTCGGGCTGGAGCTGTGACCACTGCCCTGGGAGCCTGTTCCAGTGCCCAGCCACCCTCTGGGGGAAGAACCTTTTTCTACCATCCAACCCAAACCTCCCCTGACACAAATTCAGGCCATTCTATGTCCTGTCCCTGGGCACAGAGCAGAGATCAGTGTCTGGCCCTTCTCTTCCCCTCACAAGGAATTTGTAACTGCAGTGAGGTCTCCCCTCAGTCTCCTTTTCTCCAGGCTGAACAGGCCAAGTGCCCTCAGCCGCTCCTCACACGGCTTCCCCTCAAGGCCCTTCACCATTCTCATGGCCTCCTTTGGGCACTCTCTAATGGTTTAATGTCTTTCTTGTATTGTGGTGCCCAAAGCTGCCCCCAGGACTCGAGGTGAGGCTGCCCCAGCCCAGAGCAGAGCGGGACAAGCCCGCCCTTGCTCTGCTGGCCGTGGTGTGCCTGATGGCCCCAGGGCAGGGATGTCCCTCCTGGCTGCCAGGGCACTGCTGGCTCATGTTCAAGGTGCCCTTGACCAGGACCCCCAGGTCCCTTTCCATGGCACTGCTCCCCAGCCTCTCATTGCCCGGTCTGACCGTACATCCAGGGCTGCCCCATCCCAGGAGCAGAATCCGGCACTTTCCCTGGTTGAGCCTCACATGGTCGGTGATTGCCCAGCCCTCTCACTTGTGGAGGTCTCTCTGTAGGGCATCCCTGCCTTTGAGGCAGTCAGAGTCCATCTGCAGAGGAGCACCAGCCCAGGGCTCACAATTACAGCAGCCAGAGCTGGCAGTTACACCTGGTGCCTCTGCAGATATTGAATATACCTATGAATGAATCTATGTGTGTAGAAAGAAAAGGAACATTCATGTGCATACAGAGAGAACCATTTATTTTGCTATTCTGATACTTTATTGAATTTAAATTAAAACAGATCTCCTACAATTTGAACTTTTAACGGACTGGTTATTGTCATTCTGCTGTAATTGCTCTTTAATGTCATTTGAATAACAATCGGAAAGGGGAAAACAAAATTTATGTGCAGTTAAACAGCTGCAGCTGCACCAAACACAAATGTGTGAAAGTTTCCAAATAGGAACTTTAATTTGGGAGTGATTTTGGCAAATAATTGTCCTTTTAGTGCAGTTCAACATCTGTGTGTAGTTTAAAGTTTTGTTACCTCTTAGATAATTAGCTGCCTAGCTTTCATTGTGTTTTAGTGTGGTAAAAGACCCCAGTATAAAATATTCCAGGTTTAAAAATAGCAAACTGTGTTGTACTCTTGTTAAATTTACGTGTCTTTCCACAGCCATCACTAACGGGTATGAAAATATCTAAGCTGTGTTCCTTATAAAAGAGCATTTCAAGTAGTAGTGTACTAGAAAATACTTGAGGGAGAAGCAATAGGCATACACCCCCTTCCCAGACTTAACTGGAAAAAATGTGTTATTCTTTGAATTGTCATTGAATCCCAGGGTACCTGCAAATGTACAGTTTTACGTGGAAAAAATAGTGTGTGATTCTCCAGAGAGGGATATTTTTGTTTGAAGAAAGCAAGCTGCAGTGATTTTGGGGTGTATGGCTCTGGGAGTCCCATGTGTGCGACAGCTCCTCTTAAAAGCATTAACTTCTACAATATGAGCTTTGACTTGTAATCTGCAATTTTTATGGAGACACTTTACAATTCTCAGTAAATACACGTCAGAGCAGAGCTGCTGTTCCATCAAATCCTTCCATGCTGAAGCAGGGGAACAATTTAATGAATCTAGTGGGAGACCAGCATAAGCCCTGATGATGAAATAATGAAATAATGAGTTACAGAGCAAGTGGTGAACATGTAGACCTTGGTGCCTTGGGAAATTGTGGTTAGATTGTATCTGCTCTACGGACTGAAAAATGGGCAGAAAAAGCTCTTGGACATCTGATCCGTGGGCACCAACAGCAAGATGTGGGGACATACCCTCCAATGGCCCCAAATTCAGCAGCTGTGGATGGTGGAACAGCCAGAGGACTGCTGCAAGCTGTGTTTTGAGCACTGAATTTCCAGCTGCCTTGGTAGCCTAGGCCTTCTGTACACTAACAAACAAATGCATTTCCGTGTTGTGTATTTGTGAGTTTTAAAACATCCGACACCAGTGATGTGACCTTTCAAATACGTAGGAAGTACAAAACTTGAGATGGCAGCCCTGGAGTTTTCCACTTAACATTAATCAAACATCTCAATATTTCAATCTCTAAACCATTTTCTTTTAAATAGCTTTGACGTTAATAGCTTGCTCTGAGAACACCTGCGACATTAACACTGGGATTTTAGGCTTTTTAAATTCATTCATCCTTCTGGGAGGTGGACAACCTTCCTTTTGGTTCTGTGAGTGCAGGGTGAGTAGGCAAAGCCCTACATGGAGAACAGGCTCAGATCTGGAAGTAAAAATGAATAAAAACCTCTGTCAGGTTTGAAAAAAACACTTTTCAACCATACTTATGTCTGCCTTGTGAAGTGTTAAATCTCTTTGAGTCCTCTGTAAATCAAATAAGCAGTCTACACAGAAATCTCTAGCCAGATCTTCCTTCTCTTTGGATGTTTTCTGTGGTCTAGCCAGAAAATTTTGGAAGGGAATTGTCTTATTCTTTTTTATGTGTGTATTACTGCCAGGTGAAGAGATTGTTGTCTTGTGCTGCAGTTCCTTTAAGTCCCAGAGTAGAAAATTATTAAAATTGGCCTTTCAGGCTATATGATTTTTATCTGCGTAGAGTCCTGCTCCAAAAAATTGTTTTAAGCTCAATTAATTTCACCATTATTTAACCTCTTGTTTAAATGTGTGATAACGAAAAGAAACCAAAACAGACTCTAGTGAGAGACTTGTAAGAGGTGAATAATTCGATTTTTAAAAATCTGTTATAACTTGATTTCTTGGCCTTGGTTTTGCCTCAACTGTGCAATTAAAGCACCTCCCAGTCTGTCCTCCTGATCACCAGATAATGCTTAAACCCCTTATTTCTGGTCTAACTGCACATATTTCCAGAGCTAATCACTTCTTGCTAGCCAAGGCAATTTATCTTTCCTAAATATTAGATATTATTATTAAATATCAGACTTGCTCTGCTCGAGGAATCTGGGTCACATTTTAGATTTTAAATTAAGGTAATTGGTGCTGCGTTTTCTCCTTGCGCTTTTGATGTATCACTTGGGTACCAGGAATGCTCAGCTTTCTGCCCCTTCCTTTACCTCCAAGAACAGAGTGCAAATCATGACCGAGGATCTTTGCTGGGACTTGAGGGTAGAGGAAGGTGCGTCTTGGTGGTGCCACGGAGCTCCAGACTAATCTGGCACAATTTGGGCAAGCGTAAGTGAAATATGTTGGGTATTATTAATCTCCTAGCCATCAGCTCTTGCTTTGGAGGTCCCTGAGCACCAAGTTATTGCACATTTGGAACAATGGCTACTCTGATCTTGGTGCTGTTGTGAGTCATTCACCTTTGGCCACGGCCACAGGCAGCATGCTGGGCTGTCTGAGTCCTTGCTCTGCTCCAGGAGAATTTCTCCGGTTTTAATCGGAGCAGATACCAGCTGTAAGAAAGCAGGATTCCCAGGAACGGAGGAGGACAAGCAACAAAGAGTTCAGATTCAGGTCAAGAAGAACAACTGGAAAATATTTTGAAGTATACCTTTATGCTGCTGGGTTTTTTTAACAAGTAATTTATCCTCCCCTTAGATGCTTTCATAGCTTCACTTTAATTTCTCTACTGCATGGCTTGATAGGTAATTTTCATATATTTAATTACAAGTATTTTGCTGCACTTTATGTTTAGATTTATAGAGCCACAGTTTCTCAAAATTATGTAGTAAGTTCATTTTAAACAATTTTACTATTCCTCAAAGGGTTGAAATACACAATTACATGTGCACTTGACAAAGTCATTTCATGATTTCACCACACAGAGATAGTTTTGTGATGGATTTATTGTGTGGTTTGAGTAATTTTGGACAAGAGTCCCACGGATTTTTATTTGATGTGTTTTTAATTTAAAAAATATATTGGATTAAATAAAAGATGTTATTATATATTAATGCATTTTTAAAGTATTACACTACTATTAAATCATAGTCTTTCTCACACACATATTATATAGACTTTGTAATATCAAAAATGAAAAACAGCTTATAGTCTTGAGGAGTAAAGATTGCCAGCATTTATCTGGATGTGACAGAGAGAAAAATTAATTGAACGCAGCAAAAAAAGTGACAGTACATGGTAATATTTTTATCACAAAGTCAGTAGATTTTCTTCATTTAGAGCTGTAAGTGTAACACATTCTGGTTTTCTCATCAGTGTAGGAAAGACTGATTTACTCAGGCCTTCCTGACGCTGCTTTTCAGAGACATTATCATTTCCCATCAGCTGGAGAGGGCTTTCATAAATTACAGGAGGCGAAACAGGAGGTTTGGGCTTCTGACACCCGGCTCCACTTTTCTGCCTTGTTCCACTCCTAAGTAGGCAGTAGCCCTGACGTGCTTCCAGTCTGATTTTCATGGAGTTTGTGCGTTAAAGACACTTTCTAAATCTTTAATGTGCATCTCTATATGCTGTCATCATTTTTGATTTGCACTGGTCAGGCCACAGATAAATTTGTGCTTAATAAAAAAGAGGCCGGTTTTTTCCTCTTTTATTTCTCTCTCTCGTTGACGTAAATTATATTTTAACAACTTAATTTTGCGCTTTTTCCCTCTTCAAATGGTCACAGGCATGGTAAGTGAGGGAGATCCATAGCTTCGGTGCTTTCATTTTACCATGTTGGAAGGAGGTGGCTGGATTTTTGGGATGGTTTTCAGCTCCGCACTTGTGTTCCTGATTCACGCTTGTACCAAGACCACTTGGAAGCCAACTCAGCTGGCTTCTTGTGCTGCTGCTCTTCCAGTCCTCCCCTCCTCGAGCTGGTATTAGGAACAGCAGTGTTGTTTTCTTTCTGGAACTGTTTCCAGCAAAATGCAGAGGTCCAAGTCTGCCCCGTTGGCTCCCAGCACCTTTGGGGCTCGGGGCTCTGCATGTGACTGGGCTCAAAGGGATTGCTGTGTTTCCCAAGAGAGCTGCCTAGTATAGACTGCCCACGCAGAAAATAAGTAAACTGAAGTTATCTGAACCAGAAAAACTTTTAAAATTTCTCGTTGCTGCCTTTTGCTCTCAGCCTGGTGTGGTTGACAATGCACCTGCCTCTGCTGGATTGTTGTGTGAGGGGTGCCATGGTGATTAAAGGGTTAAGGATAAGAAAAGCCGATGAAGTGTTATTGCTCTTTGTTTTTATGAAAATGCTTTATATTTTCAGTTGAGCGAGGAAAGGAATGAAGAAAAACATGAAAAAATAGTCCTATCGTTGGTTTCCAAAAACAGAAATTAAGTGTTTTGCTCCTTGATTTTTGCACTAGTGTCCTCAGGGTCTGGGGTGAGGAAGGAGGGGAAATTCTGAACAGATAAGTGTGATGCCTGGACGTGTATTTCTGTAAATACCAATTTGAGGGGTCAAATTCCAAATTGTTCTGGTGTAGAAAGCTGACTGGCTTCATGTTAGTGGCTTGGCCAGTGATGGATTTGTTTTCATCAACCAAGTCACTTCCACTGTCTGTGCCTTTTTTTCCCTTTGCCTTATCTCCTTCATCTCTAATGGGAGACATTTGCTCATTCTGAGTTCACGCCATGGGGCTATGATTTCATCTGGCACATTTCAATGTTACCAGAATAGGGATAATAATAGGTTGTTTGGAAAATTTTTAAGATACCCTGTCTCTCAACGGGTTGATTTTTCAGCAATAAACTCAGGTTTCCAAGTTAATTTTGATTCCATTGCAGTGTAAGTGCCTTCTGCTGCACGCAGAAGCTTCAGTTCTCTCAGATACAGAATTCATACACCTCCCAAAAACCTCCATGTGCACATTTTTATTGGATGAGTTTTGGCTCAGAAATGGAATCACGCCATCATTGTGTGCATGTGAGATGTAATGTATTTAATAAATGGGAAAAACCCCCCATCTCATTTGGAGCTTATTTTCTGTCTTTTCAACCACAAAGTCTGTAGTTTACAGTTAGCAGTGGTTGACTCTTGCGTGAATTCACTGCAAGAAATTCTAGAAACTGTTGAGTTTCGCCATTACTAAATATAGTACCTGCTCTAGCACTCTTCAAAATATTTAACAAAAAAGGAAAGTTTGTTTTAGTAGTGTTTGGTATTTTACAGTCTCAAGATAAGCAAAAGCTTTAGTTGTACCTTAATACTGGTTTGAAAGTAAAGTCTGTAATGTGACTTGTAAAATAGATTTCATTATTGTATATACAAAATTTCTCCTAATTCTTTTAAAAACAGAAGTGTTTACAGAGAGCAAAACTTGATTTAGAGTTGTACTTTAAACTGTTGATGTAAGAACATAATGTAAAAGTGAGGTAAAACTGGTATAAAAACATGTATAAATGATATAAAAGTAGTTTGGGATTAACCGTCTGCAAATATTCTATCACTCTAAACATAATGGACCAACACCAGGACTCAAGCATAATGGTAATAATTAAATGTGTTTGCAAATATAGAAGATGTATTTGTGCATGCCTATAGCAATTTCAACATACACATTTTTCATTTTTCATATTAAATAAAAGAGAATAGCATCTGCTTTTAAGAGAAGTTGTTGTTACCAGAAAAGAAAACAAAATAAAAAGAGGTAAAATGTGCAATAGCAGCAATATTTTACTTCTTACTGTAATTTTCCCTATAATCAAATAAACTACAACTGCCAGGACATTTATCTCATTTGTCAGGATGTCCAAGTTGTTCGTCATCACCCACCTCAAATAAGTCAGCCTGTCCACTGCATTATGATCACTGCTCACTTGGTCAGGAGAAAACCTTCTTGGTACAGACAGATGGTGAAGAGATAGTAGGAATTAAATAAGTAAAACAAAATCACATGTAAACTTGTTATTTGTCAGTACATATTGGGGTTTCTTCCAGAGGTCATCTGGCTTCTTGCAGTTGCTGACTCCATAAAAACAACAAAAAAAAGGATTTTGTTTATTCCACTTAATTTGCATTTGCATTAGACACATAGTGCCAATTTTCAGTTCCTTTCCTTTCCTTTCCTTTCCTTTCCTTTCCTTTCCTTTCCTTTCCTTTCCTTTCCTTTCCTTTCCTTTCCTTTCCTTTCCTTTCCTTTCCTTTCCTTTCCTTTCCTTTCCTTTCCTTTCCTTTCCTTTCCTTTCCTTTCCTTTCCTTTCCTTTCCTTTCCTTTCCTTTCCTTTCCTTTCCTTTCCTTTCCTTTCCTTTCCTTTCCTTTCCTTTCCTTTCCTTTCCTTTCCTTTCCTTTCCTTTCCTTTCCTTTCCTTTCCTTTCCTTTCCTTTCCTTTCCTTTCCTTTCCTTTCCTTTCCTTTCCTTTCCTTTCCTTTCCTTTCCTTTCCTTTCCTTTCCTTTCCTTTCCTTTCCTTTCCTTTCCTTTCCTTTCCTTTCCTTTCCTTTCCTTTCCTTTCCTTTCCTTTCCTTTCCTTTCCTTTCCTTTCCTTTCCTTTCCTTTCCTTTCCTTTCCTTTCCTTTCCTTTCCTTTCCTTTCCTTTCCTTTCCTTTCCTTTCCTTTCCTTTCCTTTCCTTTCCTTTCCTTTCCTTTCCTTTCCTTTCCTTTCCTTTCCTTTCCTTTCCTTTCCTTTCCTTTCCTTTCCTTTCCTTTCCTTTCCTTTCCTTTCCTTTCCTTTCCTTTCCTTTCCTTTCCTTTCCTTTCCTTTCCTTTCCTTTCCTTTCCTTTCCTTTCCTTTCCTTTCCTTTCCTTTCCTTTCCTTTCCTTTCCTTTCCTTTCCTTTCCTTTCCTTTCCTTTCCTTTCCTTTCCTTTCCTTTCCTTTCCTTTCCTTTCCTTTCCTTTCCTTTCCTTTCCTTTCCTTTCCTTTCCTTTCCTTTCCTTTCCTTTCCTTTCCTTTCCTTTCCTTTCCTTTCCTTTCCTTTCCTTTCCTTTCCTTTCCTTTCCTTTCCTTTCCTTTCCTTTCCTTTCCTTTCCTTTCCTTTCCTTTCCTTTCCTTTCCTTTCCTTCCCTTCCCTTCCCTTCCCTTCCCTTCCCTTCCCTTCCCTTCCCTTCCCTTCCCTTCCCTTTCCTTTTTTTTTTCTTTTCCAAACAAAAGAAGCAGAATTTCAGCTGCTCTGTCATCATAAAAAACCAAAAAAGTGTATGTACAGAAACAACCCCCACTCCTCCCTGAAATTGCTTGTGTTACTGTGCAAAACTATAATAGCCCTTTTTGTGTCAAAGGGCTGATGAAACACCTGAAAGAATACACTTTCATATAAATGGCCAGTTAAAAATACTGTATTTTTCCCAAGTTTTTATTTTAAAGGTTTTCCAGAGTCATGCTAACTATTGTCAGTGTGGAGATCAGGCACGGAGGGCAGGAGGAAGGGTTTTTGGAGGGAGGCTGGTGTTTCCAGCAGGGCTGGGGGACACACCGTGCTGTTGGCAGGAAGCCACCAGAATGGCTCTGTACTTATTTGCTTATTTTATAAGCCATTCTTCATTAGGGTGTCTCAGCCTGGGCAGAGTCATCTTCAATTTATAGGGGGTCAAAAGCCATTTTTGTGGCTGTTCTTAACAATCACAGAATGGTGTGGGTTGGAAGGAAGCTTCAGAGATGGTCCAGCCCGCTGCCATAGCCAGCGATGCCTTCCACTAGACCAGGGTGCTCAAAGCCCCACACAGCCTGGCCTCGAGCACTTGTTC
Source organism: Callaeas wilsoni (assembly GCA_013398955.1). Lineage (NCBI taxonomy): Eukaryota > Metazoa > Chordata > Aves > Passeriformes > Callaeidae > Callaeas > Callaeas wilsoni. Next base: position 22,012 of record VWPU01016954.1, on the reverse strand, counting down.
AGTGGTAATTAAAAAGGTGCCTTTGTCGCTGATCCTTTCCCCCTAAATCTTCATGACAGCATTCCCACCGTTTTCCTTCCCTTCCTCTTTCTTCCCTCAGCATCTTAAGATGGATGTTTCAGGGGTTCGTGATTTTTGCTTTATTGATAATTGTGTGTTGGATTGGCAGCATTCTTCACTTCATCCCTAGCAAAGTCTGGATGCAAGAGTTTAATGGATCTTTGTTGCACTGTAACAGTCAGCAGATTCAAGAAAAGAAAATTCATGACAAAACCACTTTGCACTTCTAGAACTTTTGCCTCTGGCAAGGAAACCATTGATTATGTTTTTGTGATTGAATTAGTTTCTTTTCACATAGATACTTTGTGTCAAAGTAGTCAAAAGTTTGGAATATGCACAAACTTCAGTGATTATCTTTTATCTTCTATATAACATGCAAACCCTCATTTAAAAATAATTTAATAAAATGCATATTCAATATTTAATTTTTAATTTCTCATTACCCTTCTAAAATACAGAAGTTACATTGTGTTGATGCTATTTACCACATCTGTTTCTAATTCTAAAAAATTATTTTGGCTTTCATCCATTTTTATTTTTATTTACTAGACTAAATTTCTTCTCCAGTGCTCTCAGTACTACTTTTCTTGAAATACTTATTATCAACTCTTGAATTTTTGTATTGGTGGACTGATGGACCGTGTAGGCCATTAGAAGAACTGCAAAGTCAAATAGTAGGAGTAGCATTGAAGACATAATTAGGTGAAGCATTTGGTAGCTTTGGGTATGACCTGTAATGAGGAATTCTCTATAATTCTTATATCCTTCAAAGAAAAACTGCTTAGTTTTACGTGTGCAAGTCAATACTTAACCCCCCACCTGCTCTACCATTTGTGCATTGCTCAGAATTGCTCAGCCTGTTTCCACACTTGGATGTTGCAGATAAAAACAATATTCTAGAACCTTCTGTGCCTCTCGTGTTCCCCAGTCTGGGAAAAACTGACATCCTGGTCAGAAGAGATTCAGGGTTTGAATGTTTCAGATATGTATTTAAACGTTTCATTGTGCTGTTTGACAGATTAATTGCATTTTTGTTTGCCACCTGCACTTTGTGTTCATCAGCACAGGCAACACTGCACCAAGGCCATGTATCTCCAGAAGACACTCATTGAAAGATCTGATGAATTCCAGTTTTCCAAATAACACAGCACTAACACCCCGTAAGATTCCAGAGGGGAGAAGTGTGATATTTGTTTTGCAAACACTATTTTCTTCCTTTTCTGTTCGTTGTCCATTTAGCTTCTTGATTTTCCTTCAGTTAAGTTAAGGAAGGAAACAAAGATTGAAGTGGCAATAACATGGGCACATTGCCTCTCACAAGTGTCTTTTGTAAATAATTTAAGAAAAGAATTACTTCCCTGCATTCAACTAGAGGACAACTTAGCAAGATTGACTATATTTTAATCATCACATTTGTACCTTCAGTTGCTAGAAGTATTTTGTTACATGGTTATAAAGGCTGGCAATTAAAACAGTGCTTCCTCCTCATACAAGACTCAGAAACACCTGTTTAAATATCGTGGAGATGGCCTGGCTGTGTCCATTGAAATTGTGTTTTGGTACCCAAACACCGAGTTTGTTTTTTGATGTGTCACAGACACAAATGCATGCATATATATTGCTTGTAGTCTGTTCCACTTCATCTGCTCTGTGGGGTTGGTGGATGTGGCCTGTAGTGTCTCACCTATTCCGATATTCCATCTCCAGAAGGAAAAGCTGCTTCCCCCCAATGGATTTGAGAGGTACCATTTGGCCATTATTATTCTACTTTCATTTAATGTCCGAAGCATGAGGAACACTTCTTATTTTGCTTTATATTTCAGTTACAAAGCTTTACCTGAAATATAAAATTCATTTAAGAATCATAGAATGTATCACAAAATGGTTTGGGTTGCAAGGGACATTAGAGATCTCATTCCAACCCTCCTGCCATGGGCAGGGATACCTTCCCACCTTCCACTAGACCAGCTGGAAGAAAAAGATGCATCCAGCCTGGCCTTGAACACTTCCAAGATCACTTTCCTTTCCTCCTTGCCTTCCTCAACATTCAACACAATATTTTTTGTTCTGGTTTTGGGGAGTGCTATATTCAGTGCCTGTACAAAGCCACTATATGAATTATTGTTAGATGCCTGATTATACCTTCTAAGCAGATCACTCCCTTTTAAAATCATTTTAAGCTCCAAACATGCCAGTTATTCAGCAGAGAGTAAATATTTACTTCCTGGAGTATTTTTTTCATCAAATGACACAGCTATATTGCCCTTTCCTTTAGTATGAACATGAAATGGCCATTCCCTGGAAGAAATCTCCTTGTTCAACACCAGACAGAAAACTCAAGTAAAACAATACATCCTAAGGGTGTATTGTTTCTGTACTGGTCTGTGTTGACATGAAATCTGTTCATCTCCTTTGCAGCCTTTGGTGTCAAAATATTTGTGCTGTTAAACTGAAGGCAGAAATGACGAAAATCCTGTTGACAAGTACCTGTAGTAAATACGAGAGTGGAAATGTATGTTACTATTTTCCAGGAGATTAATAAACTTCAGTTACATGGGCTTAAATATGATGGTGCAGACCCAAAATGCAGCAGGTCTTCAGGATCTTCAGCTTCCCCTTGTCTGGAATGTGAGGCACTCAGGGGAACAGTGGAGGTGGGCTTGCCTGACCACGTGCTTTCTGTGGGGAATCAGGCAAATCTCCCTCTGTAAATTGGTTTTATTCTCAGCTGGGCAATGGAGATGTCCTGCTGGCCTGGTGGTGCCCTGTGTGACCCTGCATCTGTCTTGGACCTGAATGTTGGGGTGAGATGCACCAGTAATGGGTTTAGGGGTCGTGAAATGCCATTAGCCGCGCAGTTCTTCATGCAGGATCTAGGGAATGTTTTGCTGTGCTTAAAGACTTTTCTGCTCTGTTTTCTTGAGAGCAGTGTTACAAAGAGAAGGCTACATTTAAAAAGCAGCAGGAGGGAGGGCAGAAAATTTGAAACTGGGTTCCCTGGATGACATTCGGTTTGAAATGTAGAAGCAGTGGTTTGTAACAGATCAGTGTGAGCAATTCCCACTGACACCTGCAGCCACCAAAGGATGGAGGAGAAAAGAGCCAGCAGGAGGACATGGTCCTGAACTCTGGAACTTGCTCCTTTTCTGATCAAAGTCCAGATATTGTTATTCTTAGGATACGCTTCAAAACTCGAAGTGTGTTTTTGTGAGATGACTGTGGTATTTTCTTATTACTTTGAGGGAAATCTGTGTGGATTTTCCAAAGTGACTGTGATGTCTATGATTCTAACTCATAAATTTGTTATATACGTCCACACTTTTTTTTTTAAAAGTGATCAAATCACAAAGTACGTAGGAAGCATCAATCTGTGTATGGAGTTATGAGATTTTCAGTCTGATACTGCAGATCAGTACAAATGAAGTCAACTCTGTAACATCAGGACTTAACAGGTCTCTTGCATCAAAAGTAGGACGTAGAAGCATTACTTTCCACAGGATTTTTTTTTTTTCTCTTGCATCATTTCATGGAAATGTCAAAATTTGCAAAGTTAGGTCATTGTAACCATCGAAATTAAGAGGAGCAAATCATTAGAATTTCAGCGTGGGAAACAGCGGGGAGGAGTTTGAGGGTAAGGAGAGACCAGCCGAGGTTACTCAGGGGAGGATGGCCAAGCTCACTGACTTCTTTTTCAAAGCAGCCCCTAATACCCTGCCCGGCCCTGGCTGGAATGGGGCGAAAGTCTTCCTTCAAATGTTTTCCTCTGAAGAGAAATCTCAGTAAATTAAAATTATAGGTGTAGTGGTTTCAGGTACAAATCCCACCTTGGCACAGTGCCCTACTACATTCCCCTGCTTAGTTCAAGGATTTATATCTGAAACCTTACCCCTTTGGGCTGCACTCCTGTGATTTGATCCATGTGCTTTGAGATGATGAACATCAAAATCACTAACGTGAAATGCACTTAAAAAAATTATCTAAAATAACTGATTAGGAATGCAATAGCCATATTTTTATGCATTATTTATGGACAAATATTTGTTAATCTGACCACATTTTTCATCTCCAGGGCAGTTTAATTAAATAAAACAAAATGTAGAAAAAATAAATTAGAACTTTATTTAACCCAAGCAAACTTTTTACTAAAACGGAAATCAGTTTGCCATCTGTTATAATTGATGGAGGTCTAAACTGTCTTTTTTTTCATAGGAACATTTAGCAGACTGAGCTATATTTAAATCAAAAGGTTTGTACTTAGAACATCCAGAAATTAGGTTATTATTTATTAAAAGACCCACTGCATTCTCGTTTCAGTAGTGATGAATGCAGGAAAGAAAAACTTGTTTCCATCATCGAATTTTCAAGTACAATTACTTAGCTGTGCTTGTACAATTACTGCTAAAATGTCATATATATAAATGACTGTATAATCACATTTGCAAAAATGTACCACGGGATGATATTTCTGTGGCTGCTGGAAGAGAAGACTCAGGAAATACTGCTAAATCTGGGTAGTTGTGTTTTTTAATTGCCCAAACTGCACCTAAAATACTGAAAATGGGTATTTTTCTGAATAGTCACCTCATTGTTTGTAGTGATTAGCCCAGGTAAGAATTTAAGGATTTAAGGAATTTTAAGGTCTAGGCAACAGTTAAATTAAATTTTAGAAGCCACACTCTTCTTAAGGGCTGTAATTTTGCTCCCAGTAGGCCTTTAAATGCTACTCACATGCTGCCTTCGAAGTCCCATTTTAGATGTCAGTGCTCCTTAAGTTTGGCTTTGTTTAAAAAGAAAAAAAACTCTTCTTTTGAATGAGGCGTGCAAGCAAATCATTAGATTAAATTGCTCAGGAAATGATATGTGTAAATTGGATCTGCAGAGTCGTTACACAGCCTCCAGTAAACTTGGAAATCTAAGGGCATCATATGGGTGGAAGAGGGGAGAGGCTACAAAGGAGGAATTTAGAAATACTGCCGTGGCATGCAGGGACGGTGTTGGGAAAATCAAAGCTCATGTTGAGACTGGAATGTCAAGGGCAAGAAGAAGCTTCTACAGCTACAGGGGTAGTGTGAGGACTGGGAATGTGTTTCTGGGGACATGATGCAGAAGAGGGTGACTTGGGAACAGTCAGCATGGATTTATCACAGATAGATCCTGCTGTGTGGGCAGAGTTGGTGGAAACTTGGATGCATCTGAGGATCAGGGGACAGCAGTGGACAATGTTTTCCTCAGTTTGAACAAGGCTTTTGGCACTTCCTCCCACAGTGTTATCCAAGCTGGGGGTGTGTGGTGGGATGGTTGTGTCAGGTGGGCAAGCAGAGAGCTAAAGCTCTGGTTGGATGATGGGGCTCAGAGGTCGTGTTTAGTGCCATCTACTCTTTATTTTCTGGAGACAACATCAAGTGGAGGAGGATCTGTTGTGTTGGAAGATCCATCTCGTTTAACAGTAGCAGATGAAGGCAGGCAGTGATACAGGAGTGGAACTGCAGCTTTTGACTACAACCAGTTATCTCCAGATTTCAAAACTTGTGTGTGTTTCTTATTGTTTAGTCTACCGAATAACATGATGGTTGGGGTTGAAAAGCCTGTGAAGATCATCTTGTTCCAACACCCCTGCCATGAGCAGGGGCACCTTCCACTAGACCAGGCTGCTCAAAGCTCCATCCAGCCTGGCCTTGAACACTTCCAGGCATGGGACACTCCCAACTTCTCAGAGCGACCTGTGCCAGTGCCTCACCACCCTCACAGTAAAGATTTCCTTCCTTATGTCTAGTATAAACCTACTCTCTGTCAGTTTGAACCCATTCCCCCTTGTCCTGTCACTCCAGACACTTATCAGAAGTCTCTCTCCAGATTTCCTGAAGCCCCTTTAGTCATCGGAAGGTGCTCCAAGGTCTCCCTGGAGTCTTAGAGAAGACTCCAGGCTGAACACCCCCAGCTCTCCCAGCCTGTCTCCACAGCAGAGGTGCTCCATCCCTCTGATCACCTTCGTAGCCTCCTCTGGACTTGCTCCAGCAGATCCATGTTGTACTTATGTTGGGGGCCCAGAGCTGGACACAGCGCTGCAGGAGGGGTCTCACCAGAGCAGAGCAGAGGGGCAGAATCCCCCTCCCTTCATCTGCCTACTCTGCTTTGTATGCAGCCCAGCACTCAAGTGGTTTCTGGGCTCCGAGTGCACATGGCCAGGCCATGTGGAGCTTCTCACCCACCAGCACCCCAAAGTCCTTCTCCATGGGGCTGCTCTCAGCCCATTCTCCACTGCATTCATTGTTAGAGGCCTTCACTGAGAACAGGTTTGCATTGAGCCTGCTAAAGCAGAGTCAGAAGGGTAGGACAACGCCAGTGGAGATTTTATTCCCCCATTAAACTTATTAACACCCTTGTCTTGGAAGCTCTTTCACCATTTAGGGAAATTGAGAGCTTATATTAACCAATCATTAGTTAAGGTCTGAAATACGAGCAAGGTGTCAGGTTCTGCTTAGCCCTTGTGAAAAGATGGGACAAGTCCACACGCCTTTGCTGCCCTCACCTGACCGTGGGCAAATGGGTAAATCCTGGTGGCAGGCTGGCTGCAGGAGCAACAACCTCTGGAGTTCAGAGGGATTTTCTTGGAAAAGATTATTCCATGGCAGAAATCATCCCTTTCTGCTTTCTGAGACTGGTGTCAGCAAAGATGTCAATTTTTCATCCTATAACTACCTGTTTATAGCTGGCATTTTTTTCCCTATCATCTTGCCTATACCTAATTTGTAATGGGAGAGAGAGTTTAACCAAGAGAATGTGTGGTAAAAGGTTGTTCTTATTATCTGTATTTTGCTAAAAATCAGAATGAGTTACCAAGACAGTTGAGTTTAAGGCAGGCATTATCCAGGGCAGGGTACAGTACTGATTTAAACATTTATTTTATGATGGCATATGTTATTCCAACAGCTGTAGCAAGCATTTTAATAAAATATGGATTTATTTTACTGAATATCTTTCAAAGTTTTAGTACAGCTGTGAGCTGAAGTTTATTTTGGCACACTCAACTGTCCTGTCCCCTACATTAAATGTTTAATTGAATCCCTCTAGCCTTTCACTTTAACATCCTGAAAGCTATCGTCTGAATAACAGTGATTGTTATTTCATGCTCATAATTATTTTAAGAGCTCTGAGAAACAAAAATTAGCTTGTGTTAATGTCCTTTTATGTAGTACATAGTTAAAGATTTAATTGGAAAATTCAGTCTTAGCATGTGGAGGTCTTGCATGCTTTGGATGGCAAATCTTCATTGATTTCAGGAACATCAAGGCTTGGTCCATAACGGAAAAAGAGACTTCTCAGTTCTCCCAATAGATTGGAAAATAGAAAAATTTTTTGAGGAAACTGTAGACCTATACACAGTTCACACTTACTTCATGTGCCATAACTATTGCAGAAGTGGTAAGTGTGTGTTGCGCTTCTCAGGTCCCAGGAAAAGACTTGATTATTTTTTTAATCCAAGAAGTGTTTTGTGCAATTAATAGTAGCCCTGTGGGGGAGGGATGAGGAGTCAACTTTGTGGCAGATTTTGGTTTAAGCCAGATTCAGAGGACCAGTGTGTCTGGACCTGAGTGGTGGGACGTCCATGGCACAGGGCATGGGAGTTAAACACGGGCAGGTCTTTGCTGGGTAAAAGTTAAGGATGAGAGGAGAGCACAGGCAGATGGAGGCACTGGCATCTATTATTGATGAATATGGTTGTGATTGGAGTACGGTTACAGATTGCTAAAAGCTCAGGGCTGAGATAGCCATCTCATAGGAAGCAGGATTGTCTTACACCCGCTGTGTTTGGTTCTTCTGTACAACACAGGTATATCTGGCATTAAAAAATGCATGTATAAACCACACTGGGGTTGACAGTCTTTTCTTGATTATAACAACAGTGGTTTTTTTGGTGGTGTAAATGCTTTAGCAACACATGAATACAATTTTTATTGATCTTAATTTCTCCTTTCTGTACTCCATGATTAATTTACTACTGTTTTGGTGAACTTTCAAGGTTTTGCCCAACAGAATTCTTATCGCAGTTTTTCAAGTTTAGCTTCCTAATTGGATTTTTGTTTTAAAATGAAAGTAAGTTTTTTTTCTTATTCTTGACCTGCCAGGTTTATCTGCCTTAGAAAGGACCACTCCTCTCTCATGAACTCTGTTCTTTGTGTAACAGTAAAATGTTTAGCTCCAGTAGAAGTCAACAAAAAATATGTTAAAATATGATTAAGTGGAAGGCTGATGTGATACTTTCAAAACACAGTAGTTATATAAAACAAATGTAATTTTACAGACCTTCAAGTTTATATTGTATTTTTTTAGCAGCGGGAACATCAGTTAATTGGCCATAGGGGGACCTGTGTTCATGACCACGAGACAGATCAGGGGGAGTGCAAACTGCAGGTTAGATCATCAGCCTCCTGAAGATTGTTATAGGATATTTCTTTATAGGGTAGAACTATCTAATCTTTGCCATATCCACTGTGAAACCTGAATGATGGCACGTTGCTGACACAGCTGAGATCAACACCATGGATGAATGTATGCCTGCGCTTGGTCTCATTAGTCATATGGAGAACGACTCCTCAGCTGTAGTGGGATGTGTAAATATTTTATGGATTTGCTCTGACAGCAAGCATGAGTGTTTAATAAGCAAATACTATACATATATTAAAGATGAGGAACCTGGATAAATAGAAGGGAAGTGGTTTAGCATGACAAGGTTGGTAGGAGACGGGTGACAGAATCAGGAACTGATTGTATGTTTCCCAAATCTTGGCTAGTGCATTAATCCTTCTAATTTCTCCCAGTTTTGAGGTGCCTCTGGTTCCTGTACAAAAGCAACTGCCAGCAGAATTCCTCTAGGCTCTGTCTTGTGCAACTTTTTGCAAACTGAATGGAAAAGTCTAAGCTGTGTCATCAGTTAGAATGTCAGCAAGTTAAATACCAAAAGTTGATGGGCAGCATCCAGTTCTGCTTGATAGATACAAGAATAGTTTTGCAGTGCTGAGAGACAACGTGTTTAGAGAAGCACCGACTGAGCTGGACCTGTGCAGGCAGCAGTGTTGGTCCTTCAGGACTCATGGCCGTTACCTGACTGAGGACACTCCTGCCAGCAGCATCCCTGTGTGGGGTAATGAAGGTGCCACAAACTCCATCTCATTCCAGACTGCGCTTGGAGCACCCGGCACCATGATCTGTTTATTCATCGCTGCTCTCCAAACTTCCCATTTCAGTGCACTTGGGTATGCAAGTGCGTGAGCCCTCAACTATTTCAGTTATTTAACGGCAGTACAAAGAACTTGTTATCAATTTAGAACTGAAAGTCCCTAAGGTCAGTGTTTTCCATGCTATGTGGGGCTTCTAACTGAAGCCCCTGTAGAAATGTCTCTCCTCTTGTCTGTGGTGCTCTCAGTGGGATCACCACGAGCTCTCTCTCCTGGAAATCAGCTGGTTTATGGATGTTTAAGACATTCCTCTTCATCACAACTTCTCAGTAGTAATTGCTTCTTGTTAATGGACGTCAGAAGCAGGGAGAGATTGATACCAGGAGATGCGGCTCTGTGAGAGACAGCTCATCTGTTCTGTTCATTCCTAGAGGGAGTGGAGCAGTGACCAACCATTAGTCAACTTGACGTTTTTGGAGCTGTAACTCGCCAAAGTGCAGGATCAGGAAGGAATTTCCAGGTTACTTTAAACCTCTTTGTATCATGTAGATACCTGATACAGTTCAGCCCCAAATGTTTTATTAGACTGATCTTTCAGAAAGGCATTTGAAGTATACAGGAGATAAAGACATCACCATAACCTTTGTAGTATAGTCAATAACATCCACTTCAACAAGAACAACAAAAAAAAGCTAGAAAATACAGATTTTTGAATGAGCTTCTAAGCTGCTTCGTGTTATTATGTCTTCCTTTAAGATTAGGCTGTCTTTAGAGTCTAGTATTTCCCCCTGCAAAGTGTAATCATGTTATCTCTCAGGTTTTTTTTTGGCAATCTGAGTACAATGTGTTCTTCAAGGCATTTTTTTCCTCCAGCACTGAGTTTTTCTTTTTGCAGCCTTTCGCCCATACAGAATATGGATGCCAGAGTTGGCAGCAACAGTTCACTATTTATAACGTTAGTAATCCTGTCCACAATGGCAAAAATTTCCTCCATACTTGAATTTAACGATTTTTTCAAGGAAAACATTATTTCCTCATGTTGAGATGTGGTTCTTGGAGCTCACACAGTTGCACTTCCCTTTTAAGGCTCTAATTCCCTACCCTGTCAGCATGACAGTAGTCTTTTCTAATGGCAAAGCTTTCCATCTTGGATTTATTAAAGTATGTTTTCTTTCTTTATTTATCTGTGATCCAAAATGACTGCGTGATGGCACTTGTGCTATTATTTTTTAGTCAGTTAGTATTGTTTTTATGATTTTCATAGTCATTTTTGCAAAGATTTTCTATTTATGTCCACATTGTTGGTGAAGATGATGACAAATACCCATTAGAAACATCTTTACCGAGAGAGTTTTTCATTGACAAATGTGTCCTAAGATAACTGATCGTAATACTTTTAATATGTGTTTGGTTTTATCAGCCTTGTGTAGCACTAACTCCTTAAACCAGAATGTCAGTAGTGCTAACTCGGACATCCTGCAAAGCTCTAATTTGTTGCATCTTCATGGTTGCCTTAAATGAATTTGTTAGATATTTATGAATCCTGGCGATGAATGTAGTATAAGAATTAAGATTATTACTTTCTAATGAAAATAGTTTGCTATTTAGTAGAAATAATTAACAGTGTGTAAGTACACAGTGTCTGGATTTCATTAGTTGTTCATTCTTGTTGGCCAGATCGAGTTTAGAAATAAATTTTCATACCAGATCTGCCCAATGGCCCAAGAATTTCAACAATTTTACTTTATTAATTAATCGAGACCATAATCTAGTACTAGGAAAAAGATATTAAAAAAAGAATTTAATAAAACCCCCATAAAGTAGCCTGCCAGTAGAGAAAATGGACTAGGAATCTCTTTATTAGTATTTGGTTCACTCCTTCGAATCTGAATGTGCATGCACAACTGCACACAATTAGAATTATTTTTTCTAATGCATCTGTGTGGGTGTGCTTGGCTTCTGTAGAGAGAGATGTTGCATTCCCCGCTGTAACCATGTAGTGAGTCAAATATATAGTAGAGCTTGTTTGGGTCAGAAAGAAGTAGAATTATACTGTGATATTCTTACATTTTTGGTAGTGTAAGCTGCTAAAAAATCTATTTTGCAATTATCTTGATTATTTAAGTTCTTTGGATGTCCTTGTGAGAGCAATAGACTGTTCATTCCAGCTGAAATTATTTAGCTGTTTCTTTCCTCAGTTAATGTAGGGAGAGAAAATCAATATAGAAGATAATATTTTAGCATTAGTTGATCCTAGGGTCTTATTTGATTCCAGCATAGCAGGATAAGTAGCAAATGCTCTTAGCAATTGTTTCTGTTAGTGGAATTTTGAAAGCACTAAGAGAAATCTTGATCCATGGAGACAGTACAGTAATTCACATTGACATATTTTCCCCATTTGCCACAGGGCAAGTGGAGCTATTAATGCTCCTGTGCAAAACCTCTTTTCTCCTTTCCTCTTTTCTTTTAAGAGCAGAACAGAAACAGTGTTGATCCTAACAGTGGATTATGCGTAAAAATTTAGACTACCCTGCAGTCATCAGAGGGAAAAAGATTCAGAAAATTTGCTATCACTGAATCTTTGCTTTTTTCCTAAATAGAAACCTCTGTTCCACAAGTATATATACATATTTATTTACGTGGTGGATTTCTGTAGTGTTTTGGAGGTTTGATGGTTGTTTTAAGCAAGAAGGCATCTTTGGGGTCAGGGAGCAGGTAGCAGCGATTGTAAAATAAACTGTTTGAATACTGCGTGTCCACATGAACTGACTCTAACAATAAAATATTCTCTGAATCCATTCTGTGCTCCACAATGTACAGTCAGCGCCCAATGGAGACAGCCGTTCCAATCATGTATACACAAGGAATATTTGTTACCCATTGTAGTATTTTGCCTGCAGCTTTGAGAGACCCAATTTTATCTTCCCTTAAGCAGCCAAAATGATGTCAGCATCAGCATGGTACTTTTTTTTCTTTGAATATTTCAAGAACCAAGAAATTGAGCCATTTGTTGATAAATGAAGGTTTATGTAAAATACATATAAATTTAAGCAATTTAACTCAGTGCAGTAAAATGGCCTTTGAAATGAGATTTAAATGTGAGTTCTTGAAAATCTGGTTGGTTAGATGTGCAGAAAATAACAGACAGTTAACTGCTAATAATGCCATAAACAATAATTAGGCTGTGAGGAGCAGTTAATGATAGATGACCAAGTATATATTATATATCTTCTCAATGTGCATCATCTTGGCCTTATGTTACCGAACTGTGCGTGTGCTATTAGATTAAAAGTTAAGTAGAAAAAATTTCTAGATAAATTAGCAAACAATTTCTTTGGTGTCCTTTCCTTTCCATCATTTCCCTTCCTCCCGCCCCCCTCCCTTTTTTTTTTTTNTTTTTTTTTTTTTTTTTTAAGAGAGCCAAGAGACTAAGCTTAGGTCACAAATGAGATGAGTTTGATGACCTCAGCCTATGGCCTCTCAGACATCTGTCTACATCTGAAAACATCCATAGATTTTAGTAGAATTGGAAATCTCTTGTCAGGAAAAGATTCAGGAATAGACTGGGAACACTTAATTCTGCTTGTGATTTTAAAACCTCAAGAAACAAACAAATCATCTCCTTCAGTACTTGGTATTTAGTAAAAGTTACAGTTATGACGCGTAAAAGGAAAAACACTCCAAATACTCATTGAACCAAAGTAGTGTTGTCTCTTTTTTTCTCCTTAGACTATTTATTATCTCCATGAATTATTGTCCATTCCTCTCTTGTGATAGTTCTTTCTGATGCAGGCTTCTCTGTAATGTTAATCATAGAGGTGCAGCCTCTGGGAAAGAAACAAACTTTAACCTTTCTGGGTCATGGGTCTCGGAAGCCACTTCAGTTAGAGATCAGCACAGTACAGCGATACACAGCGTGTTCCCATTTGTTTCCAGGTCTTTCAGGAAAAGAGAATTAATTATTTATACCTTATCTATATACATTTACTTATTATTACAGCTCAGTTGTCTTTAGCCTCCAGTAGTTAATTTAAAGTACATTTTTCCTAAGGTAACTTCATCATCTGTGATATAACTTGCACTGTTCATAAGGCGTATCAAATCATTTTAATTAAGAACCCAATCTGTTTGCATGGAAGTAGTTCCCTTTTTGTCTGTGTCTGCTGAACTTTCTTCTTCCCGTGGTGATGTACAAGCCTGTACTGTGATCATTCTTCCAGACACATTAAATAATACAAATTAATAAAAGAGTATTCTGGTATCAGTGACTCTTCAGCTGTTCATAGAATTATACAGGACCAAAAGAAACCATAAGAATTTGAAGGGAAAAAAATAGGCTTTATATACCTTAATATCTTCCTTGGAATTATGTGATAAAAATGAAAACTTAAAAATTGTTGATTGCACCAGTGTTGCAGATTTTTAGTGTTTATTGTGTTACTTGTGATCTTCTAGTTCAGATGGCACATCAGTGTAGTGAAAAATAATAATTCATTACATAAAAGCAGTGTAAGATACCCTGCTTCATGAAAAAGACAGCATATGTTAAGAAACCAAGTAATTGTCTTGATGAAATAAATGAAAAAAAAAAAAAAAGAAAAAAAGCAAGATGTGCAACATGGTGTGCATTAATCGAAACTGTTTTCAAAAGGTACATAATGTTCCAAGTCCTTTTCTACTCAATACTCTGTTCCAGAAAATTTACCTTTCAAAACTGTTGTAGAATTTATTTTAATGCCTTTTGTTTTGCTCTGCAAGCCACCCTCCATCATTTACCGGCAGTCCTGGCTCACTGGGGACGTCCCAGGGGACTGCAGGTCAGCAAATATGGCACCCATCTACCAGAAGGGCCAGAAGGAGGATCTGGGGACTTACAGGCCTGTCAGTCTGGGCTTCATGAAAGGCAGGTCCTGCTTGACCAAGCCAATCTCCTTCTCTGACAGGGTGACCACTCAGGGGATGAGGGAAGCACCTGGACAAGTGACATGGCAAGAGGAAGTGGCCTCAGGTTGTGCCAGGGAGGTTTACATTGGATATTAGGAAAAATTTCTTCACTGAATAGGTGACCAGGCACTGGAACAGCCTGCCCAGGGCAGTGGTTGAGTCACTGTCCTTGGAGGTGTTTAAAAGATACGTAGATGTGGCACCTGGGGCATGGTTTAATGGTGGCCTTGGCAATGCTGGGTTAATGGTTGCAGTCAGTGACCTCAAACGATTCTGTTTTCAGCTCAGGATGAACTCTTTGTGGGCTTTCCACAGTACCACTGTGCATCACAAACGCTGCAGATGTGTCAGCCCAGCCACCTTGCCAACGCCTGCCTGGCACAACAAGAGCTGTCTTTAAAATTGCACCAGTGATCCTGCTGTCAAGAGTAATGGTTGTTGTGAGATGATGGAGTTCCCAAAAGACACTTGTAGGACCAGAGTTGTGCTGTGCTGTGATACAAATTGAACAAAACATCTCTGTCAGATGGTGTTTTCCTGTGTAGAGGAGTTGAACCATTAAAAAGACAATGATTTAGCAAACATTTTCATGAGATGTGTGCTCTCTGTAGTATCTTCTTCATGTAATATGATAAGGCCTTTGGAAAGTTTATCCATTAATCTTTAAATAATACCATCCTATCATAATGCTCAGTGCTGCCTTAGTCTGTAAGTCAGGGTATTTGGCAGTAAAGATCAGCTCAAATAGCAGTAAATCTGTTGATACTGATTATCACCTCTTTGAATCGCCTTTGCTTCTGTAGTGAAATTCTGTGTTACATGATAATATGTAGTGTGATCTTTTTCTAGGAGAACACACTTTACATTATTCAGCTATACAAAGGGAGTGTTTTTAATATATTTCAGGTTTTTTTCTTCACTTCACTGTGAAAATCACATAAATTGACGTCCTTTACGGATCTGAATTCTGTGTTGGGAGTCTTGCATAGGGATAAGGATTTCTTACAGTTTACTCTTCAGCTATTCAGTTTTAAGTCTTGAGAATAGGAAGTAAAAAAGCTGCACAAGAGTATTTTGGTTTAATAAAAGAAAAAAAGTGTACTTCTCAATAACCTCCTATAAATGTTTGTTAGAAACGGATACATATATTAGGAGAAGGCTAAAAATATTAGTGTGTTGCCAGGTACATGGAGGCAGAAAACATGGAATATGTTTCTCTGGCTAATGGGGTATGTGTTTTTCACATGAAACCTTGCTAGTTTCTTTTTACTGTTCTGAAACCATCGACCATTCACTGTAATGGATTGCCTAGCCTGTATATTGTTCCATATGTTGTAAATATGGAATTGATTTTCACTGTCCATCTCTTTGCTTACTGTTTTTCTCTAGTCTAATTTTCCTGTTTTAGACTGCAAAGATCACTAACATTGGTATTATTTTTACATATTTAATAGGATGTTTTTCTCATTTTGTTTACAAATCTTGGGATATGCTACTTTTTAAAGTAAATGAAATAATTTTAATATCCAGGTGGAGCTTGTATGTTTCGTTCCAGTCCATTAAATTATTTAACAGTCATCAGTAGGCAAGTTTTACTGTGTTCAGGCAAATGCGTTCACGTTTTTCAATGTGCCATTGTCTTCTGTTGCTTTGTTACCGCTGCTGTGCACAGTGTAGGTTACTGAAGGTACCTGAAGTCTTGACTGATGGGGTGCAGCTGCTGACTGGTGTTGGGGTGCAGCATGATCAGATTTTAATTGGATGGGGATGTGATCAGTCAGGGACAGCCAGGGAGGTGCCGTGTGTCTCGGGAGCTGGTGTGGTGATTCACTAGAGGTCACTTTTTGCTCACTAATGAACCACTCTCTTATCTTAGCGGTAGGTGATAGTGGAGTGCTGGTAGTGCAGTATTTCATGGTGGTACAAAGCAGTGCTCCATTTGGAAGAGGATGAAATTCAAGCCTGATAACTTGTCATCATCCTAAGTAAATTTGACAAAGCAAGAGAGTTCATTTCAATGTCATAAATGTACATAATCTCAGTGCGTGGTTGTGCTTAAGGTTCCTTGACAGCAAATGTACATTTTCATGTAACACTGTTCTGCTTTTTTCATCCTTTAGTATCCTTGCTAGTTTTTCAGATGGGTGAGATCTGTGCTTAGTTTCAGAGCAAAGTCTCTAGCTAAATGCTTAGTGAGATGTGGCTTTGATTTCATACGTGTTTATTTTTCTTGAGGGCATCCTCAGTCTTGTGGTGCGTGTTTGAAACAAGGACGTGTGATGCTTTCTATGCTACCTAGTGAATGAATGACATTCATAAATGCAAATATAATTGTTTGGGAACTTGAAAACTATCTCTGATACAACTTTTGCTTTTTTCCCTGGCTACTTGTTGTGCAACTTTGACAAAAATAAGATGCCAAGTGTGTTAGAACTCAAGAGGAGGTAGAGGATAGTAGAGTGCAAATGACACTGCAGTCCAGTAAGACACACCGACACTAGCAAGTTCACTCAGGACATCCACTGGTTCTGTTTAGGCCATTGGATGGTTCATTATTCTCCATATTACCTGTGAAATTACTACCACCAAACAGGTAATTGAATCTACTACAGACTTGTGGGTTTTGATCCCTTCAGTTGGCCTTAATATGTAGATCTCGTTTTTTGCATGCAGAATCATAAAGAGTATCTGGTTTTCATTATAAAGAGACAGTCAGGTTTCATAACTATTCTGCATAGGCCAGAGCCTACTTCCCTTAATCATTTAAAAAATAGTTCTTTGCTTCATGACCAGGCCCAGACTGATTTAAAACTTGAGAAGTAAATTACTACTCAATAATCCAGCTCTATAAAAGTAAATGCAGAATGTTGGTACGCTGGTTCATTATGTTGAAAGCATAGTGCATTATAATTTTTAATGGAATGTGAGTGTAATATATTCTAAACGCCTTCTTTAACAGCTTGGAAGACAACTGGATTTGTGGTCTCCCCAGCTGAGGGGCTATCTACTGCCCACAGAATTTTCTTAGTAGCTAGAAGTAAATTTTTAAGATTTCATTAATAGCAGGAACCTCAGCGTAATATGTCTGCAACTTACACAGTTTGAATGAGCTCCAAGATTTGAGACAGGTGAGGAGGAGAAAACCTTCCCTGGGTCACTAACCCATTTTTTGTCCTTTCACGTTAATTGGCTGTTCATTCCTGGGACCACAGATTGCACCGCTTCTCCTTTACCTCATCCAATGTCAAATCCCCAAAGAAGCCCTGCCAGCGCAGAAGGGAGCGAGCCATATGGGGCAGGTTGCAGTTGTTCCTTCAGGTCTGGATTTATTCCACTGTGAACAGATGGACAATGGCTGACATCCACTAATGGTTCTCGATAGGTTTCTTCTGCTGTTCATCTCTATCTTCTTTTTCTCTTCAGCCAAAACACAGACCGTCCTGGAGATGGTCTGTTAACTCCTTCTGACTAGATGGAAAATAGTATGTCTCGTTTTACGACAACCAGGAAATGCAGAGGATTTAATTCCACCCTGGTTCTTGTGTTTTAAGCACTTGTATGAAGAGGGTGAGATCAAGAAGAAAATCCCTTAGTCACTTAATACAGATAACATCAGAGGAGAGAGTTTTTTTGTGTTCAGTGGTTCGAAGGGAATTTATTCTTCCATTCATTCAGCACACTACAAGCTTTTTCACTTTGTATTTCCAGCATAGAGCTAGTAGAGCTGTTCCGTTCTGAGAAAGGAGCAATGCACATTTGGCATTTCAAAAATGACTTTGACTGTTTGACACAGCTGAACTTCTTGTTCATTAAGTGGAACTTTAATCTACTACTTTGATCCTTCACCTTCTTTCTAACTGTAGATGAAGGTCTCCTATTTTATTTCATGCTTGCAATGACCACAATTTCTTAAAGATGAGGTGGTTCCCTTTAGTCAATTATTCTTTTTTTTCTCATTTTCCCCTCAGAACCTGCTGAAGAGCTTTCTCCAAGATAATGTTCACATTAACCAGAAAGCATTAACGTCTTGCAGTGAGAAGTTTCACACAGAGGAAGTTCTAACTTATAAAAAAGAAGCCGTAATTAAAATACACAATTGCAAAATCAAAGTAGGCTGATCTCTGTGTGTGTTATATAAACAAATGCTTTTCAGGATCTAAGTGAAAGAATTAAGGAAATAATATTTAAATCCAAACAAAGTTTTCTTTCCAGATTTTAAATAATTGAATTGACTTTGTTAGATTATACATTTAAACAATTATTTTAGGATAAAGGTTAAATGTTGGGACCACGTTATCCAACCATTCTTTTCGTCTGACATAAATCTCTCCTAGGATCTCCTAATAGCATCTGCAAGATTTACTCTTGACAAAAGTTAAGATATTCCATTGAAACATAATCTTGCATTTTGATTAAAAATGCATAAAGGTTTTAAATTTATGGCTTTAAAAACTCTTACAATGAATGACGTCTGTTTGATAACAAAGCAAAATCATGCATGAAAGAACCAGCACACATGGCTGTGACAAACCGAAGAAAATCTGTAAGCACACAATAGCAGTATCTTCTTGTAAGAAAATTGTCAAACCTCACTATTCACTTCAGAAAACATTCAACATGTATATTGGCTCGTTGCTTAGAGGATAAAACAATAAAATGTCCTCTTTCAGTATCTTCAAAGTCACATCTGCTGAAGATAGTGAACCCTAATGCACTGAATTTGTGAAAGCCCAAGGTCATGCCCTTAGGATTGCACATTCTGAGGGGAATAAAACTTGTACTTAAATTATACATGTGGCTGTTAACAGATACACTTAATACAATGTATTTTCTCTGCAGCACATGTGCTCCTCCAGCTGACTCTTAAGAAGCCAAGAAACAGTTTGGGGGCTTTGAAAAATGCCATAATTCTTAGTGCTGGGCACAGAAGACACTCAGCTGTGTTACACTGCTCTTGAAAAAAAGGTTGCAGTAACAGCAGTGCCGAAATGCGATAAGAGGATGGGGATTGTTAGGCTTTGTGGAAGATGGACTTGTATTGTAGCTGTGCAAGCCACAGTGTAAAAGTTGTGAAGATGACTGAATGTGAGGTGACCCAGAGGCGAGCTGCTGGAGAAAGCAGGAAGCAAAAGGGATGGGGGCAACCAGAGGCTTGGCTGGAGTCAGCTGGTCTGCTCCTGGATTTTCTCATGTGCAGTCCAAAACTAGGCCACTGACAGCCATGCAGGGGAGGAGGGCTGAATTCAGGGAAAAATGAGCTTCATTTTCTTACGCAGAAAGAGCACTGTATTGTGTTCTGAAGGAAAACTTCAGTTGCTCTTGAGTTATTTCATGTTCTTGTCCACCCTGAGAGTCTGCATAGTTTATTCTGTAGAGCAGGTGCCTTGTGGCAGCTGTGGAAGAGCAGGGTGGAGAGACCTTTTGGCTGAGGAGATGGGGTCCTTCAGCAGGTGCAACTCAGCTTGCTGCTGCTGGGGGGAACGCTGTTGGTCCAGTCACCATCAGCTGAGCATCCAGCCCACGATGTTTTCCCAGGAAGCATGAACTTGTGATGGATGTGCCGGGAGGGAACTGAG
This sequence comes from Callaeas wilsoni, assembly GCA_013398955.1. Lineage (NCBI taxonomy): Eukaryota > Metazoa > Chordata > Aves > Passeriformes > Callaeidae > Callaeas > Callaeas wilsoni. Next base: position 2,256 of record VWPU01016954.1, on the reverse strand, counting down.
TCCATTGTTACCTACAGTGTGTATATTTGTTAGGTCTGTGTACAATCAGAAAGGAAAAGAGCAAGCATATGAATCCCTTCACGAAGTAGCGTAGAGAATACCAAACTGCAGTATTAATAACCTCCTGTTATTGAATCCTCCATCTGTTCATCATGCCAACTTATCCTCACTTAGAGCACTCCCCTTGTCATAATATTTTGCGCCACACTCCCCTCCCTCCCCGAAGCAGCAGTTCCAGTTTAGATCTAAACATTTGCCCAGTCATGTAACCCCACCGAGGACATGGTCTCAGTGCCTGGATCTGTTTATGTTTCTCTAGTAAAAAATGCAACTGAATTCTTAATTTCATTTCTGATTTTTTCCTTTCCCGCTAGTAATGGTTTTTTTGGAGATTTTCATATCCATATTGGTATTCACAGATATTTCTCTTGTGGTTTAAGCGTGTTTGACCCCCTAATGCTCATTCCTGATACTTTGCCACATGGCAACTGAAGCAGTGAGGGAGAAAAAAATAATGACTTTCTCTTTAGAGCTTTGATATGTATGTGTTTTTATATTTGCTAACATCTATAAATGGCAATAAAGTGGTTAGCCACTTTAAAGTGATTAAACCCAAATTTATTTATACAAACCCCACATGAGGCGCTTGGCTAGATGCTGCCCTAGTGATGCACAGTGAGAATTTAGGGAAACTCTTCTTTGAGGGATGTCTGAGACGTCTGTGCTGAGCCACAAAAGGCTTTCCCAGGAATACAGGAGGAAAATGAAGATAAGTCAGAGGCTGCATAAACTTGTCCTGGGAGTTACCTCCCAATCCTGGTGGATAATCCCATGAAAGGGACGCACTACCTGAGAAATGATGGGGGAAAACAAGTTATTAGGGAGCTGGAGCCAAGCTGCTGAAGCCTGCCTGTATGCTAAAATCCTTGACTTGTGCCCTGAACGGATTCCTGAAATCCACACAACTCGGAGACTGAAACCACCCTTTATAACCTCTGGGTTCAAATACTGCCCTCATAGACAAACCAACTCCCAAAAAAGCCCCAGGGGAAAATCTACAGCCCTGTCCGTTCTGCCGGTGAATTGCTCTTGTTTGCTACCCAGGAGTCTCTGACTTTATCCGAGGGTGTCCAGGTTCTTGAGGGACTGCTGACAGGAAACGATCGTTTTATTTCTGGAAAAAACCCAGAGAAGGGATGTTCGCTGCCGGGCTGGGCTGTGGGTGGGGACGGACGAGCCAACGGCCGCGGCTCCGCTTCCCGCCTGCGGCTGGGAAGGAGGAAGGGGCGGCTGTGCCAGTAGAGTGAAAGTTTCTGGGAAGGCTGGAGCCGAGCTCCGGGCGCTGAGGAGAGAAGAGCGGCGGGCCCATGGCGGCCGCCGCTCCCTCACCGCGCCCGGGCGGGGCCGCCGTCAGCCGACCCAGCGGCCGCGGGGGCGCCGCCACCACTTTGGTTCGCGTCGGCCGCCGCCGCCGCTGTTCGGGCGGGGAGGCGCATGGCGGGCGCGGGGTGACCCCGGGAGACCGCGGCCACGTGGGCGCGATGGGCGCATCCCCGTGGGGAAGAAATCGGCCTTGGATTCGTTGGATTTGGGCAATTCGCTGCTCTTTCTCCAAGAGCTGCCTGCGCTCGAGGCCGTGCCGACCGTGCGGAGACGGCGGGGTCTGGGACTCCGCAGGGCGGATCAGGGAAGCTGTGCTGACCTCACCGGGGACAAAATTAGAGAGTGACGGCTTAATTTGTTTTCATTCTTGTTAGTTCATGAGTGAAAAGCCTTAGCCGAATCACAAATACAGCGAAAGACCAGAAGTGGGTTTTGGGATGCCAGGAGCGGGCAGAAAGTGATGGGCAGGAAGTTCCACCTGAACATGAGGAGGAATTTGTTGCCTGTGCAGTGACTGCACGTGGGACAGATTGCCCAGAGAGGGTGTGGAGTTTCCCTCACTGGAGATATTCCAGGCCCGTCTGGATGCAATGCTGAGCCATGCGCTCTGGGAACACCTTGTTTGAGCAGGGAGGTTGGACTCGATGACCCGCTGTGGTGCCGTCCAACCTTACCCGTTCCGTGATTCTGTGAACGCAGCCGGGGTTAACTTTGCTGAAGTTTAAACAAAACAAAACAAAGCAGTGGCGACATCGCGTCCCGGGGCAGCTCCCGGTTTCCCGAGCCAGGCTCGCCCGCCCCGCTGTCTCATTCGTCTCGGCGCCCGCCTAGAACCAGGAGATCGAGCCTGGGGGGCGCGGCGGCGGCGGCAGC